>PVJC01024607.1:0-25411 GCA_004026665.1 Murina feae | reverse complement strand
GGGTTTCCATCGAGTCCAGGTGGGCCTCTTTCCCCAAAGTCTCCAGGAAACCCCTGAGGGCACAAGAGAGAACAAACATCTATAAATTAGTGTTTATGCTTCTGAGTGGCTTTGATCCAGACTCGCAGAGAGGGGGTGGTAGTCGGGGAGACACAGGACAAGTCCATGCAGTCTCATTCCTTGTTTCTGGGAACTGGGCAACCAGTGAGGTCCAGGATCACCCCATACCCTCGACAAACACTCCACCTAGAGAATTCCTCAGGTGGGGCCCAGGGACACTGAGCCTCTTCTCATGTCCCAGAGTCTCTGAAAAGAAACTAGTGCCTGGCTCCCCAGTGTGAAAATGCCACCCCCAATCTGAGACCTGGTCCCAATGGAGTGTGTGTGTGTGTGTGTATGTGTGTGTCTGTGGGTGGGGGAGGGTTCAGGAATCTGGGTCTAGGTCTGGAGACCGGCTGCTGACTTGCCGAGTTATAAATCCCTGTCCCCTGTAGGCCTCGGTTTCCCCACTGGTCAAAGGGGAGGCCTGTGGGGCATTTTCCAGCTCAGACCTAGTATGATGGCGACATGCCCTTCAAAAGCCATCCTGTGCCATCACGATCCCTATTTTACAGAGAGAGACCCTGAACGGGTAAGCGTCAAGGTTATATTGCGATGAACAGCAGCACCATTGTCACAGGTGAGTCTGGGCAGCTGAGAGAGGTCATTTGCCCGCCCCAGAGCAGGTCTGGCCTCTCGCCCCCTCCCTGGCCCTACTCCATGCTCTCTGGGGAGACTGGCAGCTGGAGAAACATCAGCTGTGGGGATGTTCCTGGCGTGGCAGGGGAGAACTCCATTCTACTTCAAAAGGAAAAGAGAGTCCTCAAGCTAGAAGCTGTTCTCCCCTCTCTTTGAATTCAAATCATAGTGGGGGTTTTTCAGGGAAATTTCATGTTTTTCTGGCTGCGCTCAGGCTGGAGTGTCTGATCGATAAGAACACTTCCGCTTGGCCCAACTCATGGACGGAGCCTCAAGGAAGGAGCCTCGAGCCGGATGGAGAGGCTGGCAGCATTCCCCAGGCATTGATCCTGGCGGCCATGTCCAATGTATTTGCAGCCAGCGGGCCCCCAGCAGGTCTAAACCCAAGGGTCTGCACTCAGAGGCCACTCCAGGCTGGCTGAAGGACTCCTCTCCGCCCCATCCGCCAGGCGGCTGACCTGGTGAGGCTTTGCAGCCAGAGCAACCCGATGCCAGTCCTGGCTCCACCACCCATGGGCCTCCTGAGCCTCAACACTCTCTGCTGTGCAGTGGGGAGTCCTGAGGGGGGATGAGCTGAGATGTCACACCCAGGGCGAGCCCTTGCTGCCGCACGGAGGCAGCGGCAACGTGAGGGCACGTCTCTGAGGCATAAGCAAGGCAGAGCCCATCAGACCGGTCACATCCCAAAGGGAGGCAGACGAAATGCAGTCGGAGTATAGCCAGTGGGAGGTGACAGTGAGAGGACAACAATGACAGGAAGAGCAAACTCCAACAGCCCAGTGAGATAGGTCCTATTATTGGCCCATTTTAGAGATAAGGAAACTGAGGCCCAGAGAGGTCAGAGCACTTGTTGAAAGTGACACAGCTATGGAACAGCAGGACTAGGATCTGGATCCAGGCAGTCTGACTCCCGTGCCCATTCTCTTGGCTATGACTGGACACTGAATACAGACACAGGACTACAAGCCTGAGTCTCTCCAAGAGCTCGAGAGAACCCTGGTTGATGCGTAAGTGGGAGTGGCAGGACATATGCTGAGGACGGGTTCAGCTGGTACATGTGTGGTGGCTGCAATACCCAGCCCTGTCTCCATCTTCAGCCTCCCTCCCTTCAGAGGAGTCCAGCAGGTGACCTTTAGGAATCTAGGGTTTGTAATCAAGAGCACAATGGTTGAGGGAAAGACTGGAGCAACCTTTAAACAGGCTGGAACATCGCTGGACATTAGAGCATCCACCCTCACCCCAAAGAGTCACGGGTTTGATTCCCAGTCAAGGGCACATACATTGCAGGTTTGATCCCCGGCCGAGGTTGAGACGCGTTGTAGCAGTCAACCGATCGACGTGTCTCTCTCACATCAATGTTTTTCTCTCTCCTTCCCTCCTCTCCACCCTCCCACTCTTTAAAAAAAAGTCAAAACAGGAAAAAATACCCTTGGGTGAGGATTAACAACAAAAGAAGGTGCTGGAATAAATCTTTGATTGGAATGATCGCGGATGGCCTGAGACCAAAAGACCCTGACTCCTCGCATTCAGCATTTCATCGCCCCAGTGGGGAGACTGAGACCCAGCGCATGCCCAAGGCCGCAGCACCCGCTAACTTGCCTCCTCCCTCCACCGAGTGACACAGCCCGTCTCTGACACTCGCCCTACGGCCCCTGATGGCCGGCTGTGCACTCCCAGCCTGGCCAGCGGCGGGACCTTCCTCCGCAGGCCGGGGCTCCTGGCTGCAGCAGGCTGGCCCGAGGCCCAAGCAATGAGCTGGGCACCCTGCCGGGGCCTTAGCAACATGGTTTCTCCACTTCCCGGGGTCAGGGCCTCCCTGGGGAACTGCATGTCTCGTCCTTTGAGCAGAACAAGGTCCAGGAGAAGACAGATGCTGGCTCTGGGGCGAGACAACAGACGTGAAAACAGGGACAGGCCTCGTGGCCACATCCATGGCAAGATGGTGAGGGCTGAGGGGGCCCTACGTCCCCACAGCGTCTACCCAAATGCCATGTTCCAGAAGGTGGGCTGTACGGGCAGGGCAAGCATGCAGCTTGAAGATCTGCAGTCCTGCCAAGGTCTCGAAGGCTCAGCTCCCTGGCCTGAAAAATGGTCAGCCCTGCCCAACTCACCTGGCAGAGCTGGGCTGAAGAAGAGGCCAGATGTTTGTAATCCAGCCCCTGGCAGACTCGCATGTGCCCTCACCACATGCTGGTAGGGTTTGCATCAACGGTGGGAACACGCAACGATCTCTAGGAAGAGCCTGCGGAAGGAGCTCGGAGTCCTCTTTACAATGCTGCGGTTCTCCAAGGTCAGGAAGTCCCCGTGTTAGTCTAACCTGCATCTTAGAGCACGGCATTCTTTTCCAGATGTGCGCCCCCACATCTGTGTGGGGAGACAGAGGTCCCCAGCTCTCTTTCACCCGGCCCTTTTAAAGCCCCCACTAGGGAAGCCCCCAAAAGTGACCCCAGGGAGTAAGAAGGAGGTGGGCAGGCAGAGTTCTCACCGGGATTCCAGAGCCACCAGTAGCTCTGGGACAGCTCCAGCTCAAGCTGGAGCCCCTGGGGACCACATCCCCAGCTCACAGTGTGACCACAGCTAAAAACGCTCATCTGCTTTGCCTCAGTTTCCCCACGCGGAAACACAAGATCCCTCTCACTTTGCTCCCTTCTCTCTACAGCCGGAGAACTGGAAAGAAACCTGAGCTTGAAACCAAAACGCACGTGGTAGAGCCCTGCCCACCCCGGATGGCATGCAGCCCTGAGCAAATCCCACTTGTCCCCGAGCCACACACACCAAGGGAGTGGAAGCCAGGGCTGGGCCTTTCCAGCTCTCAGTTCTGGGGTCTGCCTGCCTGATTCACTACACAAGACGACCTTGGAGACCACAAGAGGAGCTGTGAGTGGCGGCTGGCCGGGTCAGGCGTTCCAGCTGCTGATGGTGAATTCACAGAGTGTCCCACTAGAGGATTCACTGTAGCATCTTCCCAGCTCCAGGGAGAGACCTGTGGCCGAGAGGCATGGCTCGGACCCCAGCCATGAGTGTCCCTGTGCTGGGCCCCCAACAAGCCAGGACAGTTCAGAAGAAGCCCCCCAGAGCTCATAGTTGCAGCCAAGTTTGTAACATCTTCTCTCTGGACCCCTCAGAAAACCACGATGCATTTCTCTTTCTAGCAGGTGGTGTGAGGAGGGGATGAAGCTATAGACTAAGTCTTCCTTTGGAGGTTGAAGATATGAGCAGAGAGAGAAGTGATTCTTACTAGCAAGCAAGAGTCCTGGGTTCGAGTCCTGATTCTGTCACCACCTTATTGGATGACCTTGGGAAGTTCCTGGTCTCTCAAAACTATGCTTCTCTGTCTGACAAAGAGGTTGGGCCAGCTCATCACGAAGGTTCCTGCCGCGCCGATGGGATCCGACCTCCACTTTCTCCTTCTCGGCTCCCACTTGAACTCTCTAGCGTTCTCCTTCCAAACCCAGCGCTGAGGAGGCCGCAGGCGAGGGCCCGAGGTTTTGCTGGCTGGAGAGAGATGGACTCCAGCACGATCACCGCCAGGCCTGCCAGAAATGAGGCCAGCTGCGATCTGGCATGAGGGAACTCAGCTCATTCCCTCGACATTTCCTCTTGTTAACAAGTGCCGAGAAGTTGCCTGGCCCAAAGCTCGGACAAATGGAAAACCCATTCACAAAAGGATCCCCCAACCCCACCAGCCAGATCAAGGGCTAGGGAGTCCGGGCAACAGGGGATGGCCCATCAGACCACTCAGGAGACTGTGGGCTGAGGGCACGGGAGGGACTGGAGGCTGAGCAAGACAGAGACAAAGGCTAAAAGACGGGGTGATATGAAGTCCTCTTCCTTGCATATTCTATCGTGGCCAATGCAGCCCCTGCCTCTTTGGCGGCTATGGTGGCTGGGCTGGAATTCAGGGGTTTTCGTAGCTCTCAGGCACACTGCTTGGCCACAGGGCAGTTTGACTGGAGGGAAGGGGCTTCCTCCCACCCACACCTGACACCCCAGTGCCAGGGCAAAACCTCATCGTGAAGCATAGAATCTGAGGAAGTCAATGGCATGGAGCAAGGAAGCAGGCGTGAGCTGACAGCTATAAGGGTTCAAGACCTTGGAGGCCTCTGGGCAAATGGCTTTGGCAGCCTGTTTCCTCATCTGAAAGATCAATCTCACCTCAAAGAATCAGTGGGAGAATCATATGCAGTTCAAATCCCATGGAGGTAAAGGGGTCTCAATAAATGTTGCTTTTGAGGGGGTTGGTTTTGGCTACAGTGCTATCTCTACTACCTGGCACATAGTAGGTGTTCAATAAATTTTTGTTGAATGAGAAATGAGCGAGAGGCCTCATCTCATCCACGAGAAATGAGTGAGAGGCTGCATCTCATTCACTCACAGACCTGGCGCTGCCTTCCCAGCCGTGGGCAGGAGGTTTACAGCTCCGGGGGAGGAAGACAAAGGGACTGCTGGAAGTAGGAAAGAGATGGGGAGGCCGTAGGATCTTGGTTTTCTTTGCATTCCCCACTTGGCGCGGAAGGGCCCAAGTCCATATAGGCAAGGTCAGTGCCTGTGACCCTGCCATCAACCCCAGAATCACAGACAGCCCCTTCTGGCCACCTGGAGTGTCTCTGGCTCCCTCCCAGCTGACTCTTAAGTTCTAACTCACAATCCCTTCTCCATCAATCACAAGCAAAGGGAGGTAGAGACCCAGAGCTGATGATGGTTCCAAGTCTAGGCCTTCCCCTGCAAGGCACAGGCAGGGAGCCATAAGCCAGCAACAAGGCAGGGCCCGGGAGAAAGACGCCTCAGCTACAGTCCTGGGTCTCCCTCAGCCTAGCAGTGGGACCCTGGACACAACACTCTGCCTCTCGGAGCCTCAGTTTCCCCTTGTGAATAGCAAAGCCTTGGGATGAAGGGCTTTCCTCCAGGCAAAAGTTCTAGGGAATCCACATTTACAATTTTACCTCCAACCAGTGGGCCTGGACCATCATGGAGATCAGAGGCCCCGGAGACAAACCAAGTTAGAATCCTGGCTCTACCGTTGACTCAATATGAAACTTCGGACAAATGACTTACTCTCTCTGAGCCTCGGCCTTTTCTTCCTGCCCCACAGATGCCCAAACAAGGAAAAAAACCATTTCCTACCACAGTGGAGAAGCACAGGCAAAGCTCACAGATGGGGCATTACTGCAGAGCCCGCCTTGGGGTCCACCTGCCCAGCATCCCATTGCCCTCTGGCCTGTGTGTGCATGGGTGAAGCAGGTGACACCAAGACAACATGGAGACTGAGTGTTCTGAGTTAGCAGCACCAACACCTGGCGAGGCCAAGATTCCCCCGTCCCAGCAGGTCCCTGAGCACGGACACTAATGACCCAGACAGCCGCCCCGCCCCCACCCACAGACACAGAACTGCAGGGCAGAGCAATTGGTGTGCATACACACACACACACACACACACACAGGCTCCCTCCTAGAGGGACCCAGAGCCCACAGGAGCCCCACCCCCAGCCCTAGCCAGGAAGCAGCCACTCGTGTTCTGGCAGCAGGACACGAGGCCCGGACAGCCCTACATGCTGGCCCACACACTCAAAGCAGAGCAATGGCTGAGCAGAGAAGCAAGCAGAGAATGCCCAGGCCTCGGATGGACAGGGCGGCGCGGCCAGTGGGAGGTCAAGTTCCCCCATAGAGTCTGCGTAATAGACACGGAAAATCTTTACCGGCCTACCCATCTTGCCCCTCTTGCCAGGAACACCAGGCAGGCCCTGTAGGAAGAGACAGGAAGAGGTCAGGACAGCATGCCAGCAGGGGACACCAGCCCCAGAGCACCCACCAGAGGAAGTCATCGAGAGCCTAGCGTCCCGCCCACATCCACAGTGGATACCAGCTTCGCACAGAGGACGGATGGCCCTTGCACTCCTGGGGGTTGGGGTCTGCATGGATCTGAACTGGGGAGGCAGCCCCCCAAAGTACCCGGTGCCCCTGGTATTCGGCCGGAGCTCACTAAGCACTCCTTCTGCGTTTCTAAGGTTCTCTTGTGGATGAGGTTACGTTTCAGTTCCCATCTGTGGGCTCAGGCGGAGAGGGGATGGGGAGGAGGGTCCAGAGGCCTGTGGGCCGAACAGTCTCTGTCCTAATTACTCATCTCTGTGCCAAGAGCAGAGCAACCACAGGTGCTGCCTAAACAAATGAGCGTGGCCGAGTCCAGGCCGGCGTTGGCAGACACTTGGTCTGAAATACAAAATGGGCTGATTCCTCCTTTGCTGAAAGCCCTTCAGAAGCTCCCAGAGCAGAGGCCCTTTCCCGACCTTGGCCCTCACAGCAGAGGCCCTTTCCCGACCTTGGCCTCTGAGTGACGTATAGCGTGGCCCAGGCGCTCCCTCCAGCCTCGACTCCCCGCTGCCCCACCTTCCCACCTCACACTCAGCGCTTGGACTGGCATGACTGTCAAACTCGCCGTGTTACCGCACTCCCCTGACTCTGCACACTCTGTTCCCTGTGTCTGGAAGGCACCTGCCTTGCCTGGTCCCTTAGTGGACTCCTATGTAACTCGAGAGCCCCTGTCTAGTAGGGAGTCCATGACTGCTCCAGGCTGGCACCTGCAGAGGGGGTGGGTGGGTGGGAGGGTAAGAGGTAAACAGAGAAAGCATACTCACACGCTCTCCGTCGGACCCTGGCAGGCCGAAGAGCCCTGGGAGTCCAATGTAGCCCTAGGAAAGAGCAGGCGGGGGGTCAGAGGGCTGAGTGGTGGGGTGTGGCTGGCCCGACCCATCCCAGCCCCTGCATGCCCTCCCACACCCGGCTCTTCTTCCCGGCTGGCGGCAGTGGTGGCTCCGGCGGCTCCTCGATGACACAGGCCTTGAGGCAAGTGTATATGCCCATGGACTGCATGGTGCTGGCTTCCACGATGTAGTCCAAAGGCACATACCCTCACGCCAGGGAAGGGCGCGGGCGCTCTCGCGGGGAGGCCCGCCCTGAGCCGGGGCTCCAGGACCTGCAGGAAGGAAGCTCTCGGCTGGGTTAGATGCTAGGGTGGCACCAGCTCCTCCCCACCCCCAGGGACTCTGCTGGGTACCTGTGGCTTCTGCAGTGCCTCCTCCTAGGCCTCGAAGGATTCCTGACCCCAAAGCTTGCCCTCTGCCTACTTCATGCACACGAGGCCAGTGATGGCAGGGTTGGAGGGCAGCTGGAATGGCCCGGCTCACCCAGGCTGCTCAGGGCCTTGTGACCCTGGACAGGGGTGAGCTGGGACCAGACCAGCTCTCTCTCTCTCTCTATGTGGCCCCAAGATGCCTCTAGCAGGGCAAACACCAAGCAGCCCAGATGCCTGTCTCTTTCCTCCTGACCTCCTGGCAGATTAGGGACCCTGTGGCAGAACTGAGAAGACCTCCCTGGGTTCAGAGGGACCCTCTGGGATTAGGGCCGAGACTGTGGCCATCAGTAGCTTTGGTTCAGGAGAGGAAGACACCTCACACCAACCTAGCCTGACCTTGAACTGTGTGACCCACGTGCTGAGCGTTCTTTGAGAGGCAGCGAGCCCAGCCCTGTGGACCTGTGGGTCCTCATCTTAGCTCCGCCTTCACTGTTCAGTGCCAACAAGGGGTCTCTACTGTGAACCCCGTATCCTTGGAGGTACAGAGAAGGTTCCACCAGTTCATCTTGTAGCCTTCCACACTCCATTTACTTCCATTCCGTTCCCCCAGAAACTTCTCTACCGCCCGCAGCTCACCCAGGACCCTACACCTGGTGGCTCCCCTTAAACACTACGTGCTTCCCAATTCCTGGTATCTCCATAACCATGCAGAGGCAGAATGGACATCACCCCATTATAAAGATGGGTAAACTGAGACTGCTAGCCACTCAGGGTTTCCTCCTCCTTGAAGAAGACAATAGACACTTTATCAGCCTCAGGGCCTGGTCAGCATTCACCCATCAGACACCACTGGTTCCCCAAAGGGTGGTCCCCTCGCTCTCAGTCCTCTGCTCTCCAGAGAGCACTTAGGTGGGAGCTTGCAGCCCGACAGACACTGGGTGGAGGGCTCCCAGCCCTGATCTCTCTCAGACCCACCAGAGGGACAGGTAACGCCCACCCAGGGCCCACCTGTATGGCACTTGCCAGGACCCACTTACCCGGCTGCCTTTGGGACCAGGGTCTCCTACAGGTCCAGGTAACCCCTGAAACATAAAAGACAGAGGGGCAAGGACATATGGAGACAGTCTACTTGCTGCCAACAACCCAGGCCTCAGTTGCTCTCTCTGTAGAATGGGAATAGGTTAGATTCGTGGTCTCCAAACTGAACCCCAGCCACCTCAGGACCCCAGGGGGGTGGCTCACGGGAAAACTGAACGGGGGAAGCCTCTGGAGCCCCACCCCCACTGCTCTTCCGTGCCCTTACGGAGCATCCCTGCTCTCAGGGTCTACCCAGCAGGCGCAGCTCCTTGGCCCCCAGCCCGCACCTCCCTCTGCCTGGGTCCCATGGCCATCTGCACACCACCATGGCCACAGAGCTTGCAGAAGCCATATACTGCACCTGCCTGCCAGGGTAACCTTTGGCCCCTGGGCTGCCCTCGGGTCCCGGCCGCCCCTGCAAAGGAACGGAGAGAAGCGTGAGGAAAGCAGAGACCCTGCCGGGCTCCAGGTCTGAGGGGCAGTGGGGGACTGGGGCTCACAATGGACAAAGAGAGGGGCGGGAATGCGAGATGAAATGGGAGGAAGGGGAAGCCACCAGCTGGCTGCCAGGCCCCCAAGCCCACCCCTCTGCCAAACCGGTCAGACCAGCTTGGAGGGACAAAACCCCCTGTGCCTGCTGCCCAGGCCTGAGACAGCGCTGAGGAGGCCTGGCTGGCCCCCACGCTGGCAGCCCCTGCTGTTTGATTTGGGCCAAAATTCCTGCAAACCCAGTGGCGGTGGTGGGTGCGTATAATATCCCCTAACATCGCCTGCAACAGGGAGCTATTCATGGCTCTAACCGAGCAGAGCAGCTCGTGCCAGCACCAGGCTGGCGTGGACTTCAGCTCTTTCAGGCAGATGTGGCTGGGGGAGAGGTGGGGTGGGGTGGGGGCCCAGCAGGATGGGAGGCTCCTTCATGAGGCAGGGCCTGGGGAGGAGGCCAGGGACAGGCGGAGGCTGGAGCGCAGGAGCCGGCAGGGTGGGGCTGAGGCCGTGGTCCTCACCTGTTCTCCGGGATGCCCGGCAGGTCCAGGATAGCCCTTGTACCCCTGTGGGGGAAGAAGCCACATCAGGCCAGGAGACACATCCGGGCCTGTGGATGGCAGCAGCCCAGCAGCCTCCCCGCCTGCCTTTTCAGCACCACTTGCACCCTGGCAGGGATGTAGTACGTGTTCAATAAACACTTGCCGAATGGACCGTGTACATCAGGGTTAGCAGGTGCCAATGTTTTCATCTCTGCTACTAACAGTTCTTCAACCAGAAGCATCTGGGAACTGTTCATTCCTTGGGCAAGTTTGTGAGCTGAACTGAGAGAGTGATGCTGAACCCCAGCCATTCTTTCCAAATCCAGAGAGTGTGAGACCCTCAGAAGCCAGGGTAGAGGGGTTTCTCAATGGGTGGGCGGGCTGATTAGGACCTTCAAGTCTGGGATATGCCCAACCACCACGTGATGCTGGAACCTTCTGTCGGGGCCTGCCCCTCCTCATGAGCGTGAAAAGACCTCACACACATTGACCAAGTGTATTCACCCAAGTAGCCGCCTGCCTTCCTCTCGTTGGTTCCAGCAACTATTCCAAGGGGACACAGGGCGCCCAAACGCCTGATGGAGGAGTCTGGCAACATCCCAGCACCAACCTTGACCCTCTGTCCCCAGGGTCCAACTAACAGGGTTCAAGACCAGGTCTCAGGGTCAAGAGAATCAAAGCGAGTGTGGGCTTTCAGGCGGCGCTGGGGGTGACCCCTTGGGAGCTCTCCAAAGGGAGACCCAGATGTCCTGCTTCCACCGGCTTAGGGCCGCTGTGAAATGGGGCCGGGGGCTTCCAGGGCAGACAGGGCGGTTGCCCTGAGCGCCATCAGAACCCCTCACACAGGGAGCTCTGGGCTTGGCTCAGACAGTTCCTCACTTACTAGGCAACTCTGGGCAGGTTGCTGCCTTCTTTCTCTGGACCTCACATGAGAGAGTTTGAGCTGAGACCCCTTCTGCTCTGGCTTTTGAGATCTGGAGGTGCTGGGCTCCCCCAGAGGGAGCTACGCAAGACTGTAGAGTATGTACACGTACACACACACACACACACACACACACACAGGACGCCTGCAGACCCCTTCCTGCATGGCTGTTTACCCAGGACAGCACCTACATGACCTCCTCTAGCCCTTATTGCAGCCTTAGGCAGAGATTACCACCTTCATTTTACAGAAGAAAACATGGAGTCTCTCACCCCGAGTTTCATTGCTAAGGACCAGCAGGTTCACACTCACCACTGTGTCCTTCCGACACCAGAGGCCACACAGAGAACCTTGCAGACATCCCGGGCATGTACAGAGCAGGCACACACACACATAAACATACAACTCAGCACCCCCGCAGGCCCCCAGGAAGTGGGACTCTTAATTATAAACAGCAGAGTCGGTCTGACCCAGGAGGCTTGGGGAGTTTACAAGCATTCCTCCTGCACCTACTCATGCCTCAGACTGTTCAGTGATATGATTGCATCTCAACCCGGGGCCCATGAGGGGCAGACAACACGGCTGGCTGAGAGTCTCCCACATGGGTGTGCGTGCTTTTCCCCCAGACGGCAACTGAGGCACAGGACACAGCTTGCAATGGGCATGCAGCCCAGCTAGGACCCCTGGGTTTAGACTGCTCTGGCTTCCGCTCTGCTTCACTGCGGGCGGGCTGTGTGACCTGGGGTCACTGATGTCACCTCTCTGGGTCTGGGTTTCCACTTTTGTAAACTGGGCCATAATGGGTGGCTCATGGGTTGCATGAACAATGTGTGTGAAGCACTTAGCACAATATCTGGCATTAATTCCAGGGCCCTGTAAAGACTGACTGGTGTTATCCTCATGATCTTCCTGTCTCATTCATTCATTCATTCAACAAACACTATCTGAGGTTTCATGTGCCAGCACCATTCTACGCATGGGGTGCATGAGAATACAAAATCCTTTGCTTTAATGGGGTTTACAGTCCAATTAAGGAGATATAAAAAGAAGTAAATAGAAAGGATAATGTCTGGGGGAGGGGGAAGTGGGGAGTAGTTTTCATGGGGGCAGAGTTTCAGGTTTGCAAGCGTTCTGATGATTGTTGCACAACAATGTGAATATATTTAACACAACATGGTTAAGATGCTAAATTTTTATGTTTTTTAAAACCATAATTCAGAATGAAACTTTAAAAAGAGATAATGTGTGTAGTGACCAGTGCCTTGAAGAGAAATGAGCAGAGTTCGAGGACAGAGTGGCAGTGCTGGGGAGGGCATGGCTGCAGGTGGGTAGGCAGGGAAGGCTGCTCTGAGGAGATGAATGAGGTGAGAGAGCTGGACATGGGTCTGGCTCTCAGAGGAAAGGCGTTTCAGGCAGAGGGAACAGCAGGTGCAGAAGCCCCGAGGCAAGAACACTCGCAGGTGGGTTTGAGGAAGAATGAGGCCCACATGATTGGAGCAGAATGAGTAAGAGGTGAGAGGTAGAGGGGAAGGAGTAGTCCCGAGAAGCAGGAAGCCAGAGCATGTGTGTGTGTGTGTGTGTGTGTGTGTGTGCGTGTGTGCGTGTGTGCGCAGGGGTAATATGAGAAACCACGGGGGTTCCATATAATCACCATTATTATCCTCCATTTGGAGCTTGCAGAGGAGAAAAAGCAAATCTTTTGCATTGAGCCTCGAGTTCTAGGCTGTGTGAATTGCACAGGCAACTGCCCTCTCTGAGCCCCACTCTGTCGTCCTCTGCCTACCATGAGGGGGTTGCTGCAAAGACCCAACGCAATAACGGGGCAAAGATCCCAAGAAAAGCAGGAGAGGTGCTTCCTCTGAAGCCAGAAGAAACCTTCTGGAACCAATGCTTTACCAGAGAAGCGGAGCCAGCGTAATCCCAGGAGGAGATCTCGAGTAAGCCCTTCACCCGGGACACAGCTACAAGGAAACGAATGATCGTCAGGGACGTGGACCACGGCCTGCCCTAGGCCTGGCGTGGCACTAACACCTTCAATACATCAGCTCATCGGCTCCTTGCCATCATGCCTGGGAGGCAGAAATTACTGTGCACACTTTTGCCAGGTGAGAAAACCGAGGCTCAGAGAGGCAAAGTGACTTTCCTGAGGCCACACAGCTTCCCAAGGGCAGTGCTAGCCTGCGACTCTAATCTACACACTTACTGAGACCGGAGGTCCACGGGGCCACCTGGGAAAGACCTCCTTAGACACCCACCTCCCAGGACAGATCACTGCAGCACTGCGGGGCCAGAGGACAGCACAGAACCCTAGAGTATCTGAGTGGGAAGGGACGACGCCATCAATTTCACAACCTCCTTTCTCACGGGGCAGGCTGAGAAACTGGCCCGAAGCGGGGAAGGGACTTGCCCAAGGTCAGTTAGCAAGTTACACCAAGGCTGGACTGTTCCCCAGGCTCAGGACCGGCTGGGCTGGGCTTTGTTTAAAAGCCCACAATTCCTAGATCTGTCCCAAACAGTGGATCCTGAAGGGCCCTGGACATTGCCATGAATATCCATTGCTCCTGGCTGGCTGAGAGCGGCGGACGGAGTCCTGCTGTGCATGGGGGTGGAGTGGGTGGGAGGCTGAATGCTCCCTGAAAGCACCTTGACCGTGTTTACCAAGCTGGGCCAGCTAAATGGCTTCAAATGACAGGGCCCCGGGACCTGCAGCCAGCTACACCATCATCTTCTCCAGGCACAGCAATTACGGGGCAGGCGCTGACCGCAAGGTGGACCCGCGGGCAGTGATTTCCCCACGTGTGAGCGGTGCCTGACGGGCAGAGGGGAGGGCAGATGCCCCAGGATGCTCCAGGGACCACGGAGACTGCAGGGCCTCCAGCTGCCCGGACAGGACCCGTGTTTATAATACAGCGCGGCCTATATTTTGATTTGGGAGCCAGATTAATCATTGCTTACAATGCGCAAGGAGAAACCAGACATCACCTCACTGTTGCTGCAGACAGTCTCCCTGCCGGCGGGGATGCTATCTGGGCTTTGGGCAGGGAGAGGAGGGGGTCCTGTCCTTGCCCGAGGGTCCTGGGGACCAACATGTTCACCCTCAGCCTGAAGGAGGTCCTGGCTCCTCCTGCAGCGAAGCGGGGCTCCCCACACTTTACCAGCCTAGCATTTCCCTACCACCGCGCGGCCCACCCGCAAACACGGGGGCAATCACCAGGACACTTGACAGAGAGAATCAGCAAGGAACAAACATGCCGAGAAGTAGGGGGACCCACGGCATGATGCCGGGCAAGTCCCTGCCCCTCCCAGACCTCCGTGTCCCCAGCGGCTCTCTCAGAGCATCCTGTTGGCTCAGAAACGACAGGATGCTGACTGAGGGAGGGGCTTTTCCAAAAGCACAGTCTGCCATGGCGCAGCCAGGTCTCCGACACCACGCTGCTCAGCGGGCACTTGAGGCATCAGGGCAGGCCCAGTTTCCGGACGGCTCATTCACTCGGCTGTGCCAGGCACTAGGAATACACTGGTGGAGCAAACAAACGCACTCCGCACCTCCTCGAAGGAGTTTTGAGTGTTCAGGACATATTCATACGCTCTCTGAGGCTCGGAGAGGGTAGGCAGCCCAACAGCAGCAGGCGGCATTGTACATGGAGGTTTGAAAGAAGAGCGGGTTGGAGAGCAGAGGGGAACTGGGCCTCAGAAATGGCAGTGGGCGTAGGCCTGAGGCCCAGGGCAGCCCCACAGTAGGGGGGCCTCGGGGAAGGTCTCGGTAGGGGCTGTGTGTGGACCTGGGGGTGCCATATGCAGGGAGAGCGGTAGGTCTGCAGAAAGGCAGGAGGCCGCCTCATCACATTCCCCCAAAGCATTCCCAGATGGCGCCCTCTGCCCCCCCCCCCCATTTATTACAGCTTCTCACAGACAGTGGTCAACTCAAGGCAGCAGAGGGAGGGTTCATGGCGGGGTGAGGGCTGCAGGAGGGCACCCGGAGGAAGGAGTACCAGAGGGCATGTAGAGTTGGGTGGAGTGAGGACTTCTCCTCAGCAGGTGCTCAGCCCCAGCACCGCTGCCCTGCGGGCCGGATCAGTGCTGGGGCGGGACAGCAGGCCTGTGCCCTGTAGGACATTTAACAGCATCGCTGGCTTCTACTCATTAGAAGCGACTAGTAACCCCCTCCCAGTTTTGATGACCAAAAAAAGTCTCCAGACATTGCTAACTGTTCCCTGGGGTGCAAAATCACCCCCGGTTGAGAAGCACCCGTCTACAGAAGAGAAGGGAGGAGGGTCAGACTAGGGACAGCACCAGACTCCTCCCTCCCAGGGTGCAGTGGTGTTCTGGTGACCTTCAGCGCTTCTCCTTCAAGGTCATCACGATCATTCATTCACTCACTTGTTTCACACTAGGTATGCAGTACCTCCCAGGTGCCAACCCTGTTAGGTCCTGGGGATGTAACGTCTCACTGAACCCTCCCAACCAGCCTATGAAGCAACCAAGGCTCAGGGAGGTGCAGCCACGTGCCCAAGCTCACCCCGCAGGAAAGGGGCAGAGTTGGCTTCCATCCAGGCGTCTGCCGTGGTCCACGCACCTGCCCAGCTCTCGGGAATCGCCTCAGCCAAGCTCCTCAGCAAGCACCGCAGGCGGATGCAGAGAAACTTCCTCGGGCGGGAAACCTCTTTTCTACCCCATGGGCCCACTCTTATCTGAGAAGTGGTTTCATTCAGGGTAGGGGAGGGAGGAAGGGCCTGAGGGTAGAGACCCAGGTTCAAATCCCAGCTCTGCCGCTTAGTGACCCTGAGGGGTATTTCCATTAAACCACTGACTCGGTCTTGGCTGCACCTGAGAAGCTTGTGCCGGGGTCCCTCTCAGACCAAGAGACCCAGGATCCCTGCGGTGGGCGAGCTCCCCAAGGGTCCTAATGCAGGGTGGGGCCGGGAACCACTGCCACAGACATCACCTTCCTCGGGGTCTCTCGGTGATCTCAATGCATTCAGCACCATTGCTGGCACATGGCCTGGTGTGTGGGTACATGTCTGCTGAATGAATGACTGGGGGAATGAATGAATGAGCAAAGGAATGAATGAACGCATATGAATAAACGAAGGAACAAATGAATGAATGGACGCATATGAATGAATGAATGAATGAATGAATGAATGAATGGAGACCTAGTGGGGCCTTGGCTTTCTCCGCTCTAGAGAAGCATAATACTGCCTTACCTCCTGGAGGCTACTGTAGGGAACGATGTGATGAGGAACAGCAATTCTTGAGGCCCCCTCCACTTTGCCACACTAATACGGGAGCCCTCCCAACACAAGCTCCTCGCTCTGCCTGTTTCCTCCCATGGGCCTTTTCCTCTTCTAACACACCTTGTATTTTCACTGTTTTTCTTTTTGTTGTCTGCCTTTCCCCCACAAGAATAGGAGCTCTGGGGGGACAAGAATTTCGTCTATTTATTCAGCTCAGTGCCTGGCATTCAATCAATTCTGTCGAATAAAAGAAGGAAGAGGATTCTTGGTGTCACTCTGAGGTGACGCCAAGATTCAACATGCTGATGAGCAAAGAGGATGCTGACCTCCCCCTTTACCTGCGCACGCCTGCCTTCTCCCGAGGCTCCCACGAGATGAGGCAGAAAAGCCCCCAACAGGACCAGGCAAAGTGGCCACATTTGTCACCCAAGATACTTGCGGAGGAGAAACTACCTACAAACAGTGAGGATCCCAGGGAGGGACCTGCCTTGCCTTGTCCTCCTTCCCCACCCCGGGGACCTGAGCTCCCCCAATCTCTGCCTACCACCCTCCGTGAGCAGGAGACACAGGGCTGCCACAGCCCAAACCCCTCCGTGTTGGCCTGGGCTGGCCCAGGGGTGCACGTGGCTTTGCCTAAGAGTTTTTTCACCACATGGAAGCTCTTGCTTAATTCACAAAAGACACCGCTCCCTGCTCAGGTGAGCTGGTCCATCTTGGTTGGGGGCTCTGGGCCGCCCTGGGCATCTGCTCAGAGCAGGGAGCCCTGGAACCCGGGCAGGAGCCGGGCCGTCTGCTTTCCCATCTGCCGCCACCTCTGCTAGGCTCCCACCGCCATGCAGAGCGAGACCACCACTGGCTGCTTTACGAGCCAGGACTGGAAGGAGACTTTCCACTCACACCTCATCCATCAGAAAGCGCTGGAGCCCGAGGGGAAGTGAGTGGGGAGAGGGAGTCCTCCTGTGTTCTCTGAGCCAGAAAATGCCATGTTTCCCCAGCTCACAGCCAGCCCCGGGCTCTGGTCTGGAGAAAGGGATGAGGGGGACATGATGCTCCAAGTCCCCTGTGCCATGGGGACCCTTGGAGCAAGGCCAGGAAGGAGCCAGGCGGCACCACAGCTGTCCAGATGAGGCCCAGATGGCCCAGAGAGATGACAGCTGCGGCCACAGCTGGGAGCCAGGGGAGAAGCTTAAGACGTGGAGACCCACGCCAATGTATCTACCGGAAAACCCATCAGCGGGGGGGGGGGGGGGGGGGGGGGGGGGGGGGAGGTTCCCTGCAAAAAAGCAGTTGACCCCTGGCCTGCATTGTCCTCCTCCTGTTTCCTGGACACCTACTATGTGCAGCCCCATGCTGGGCTCAGTAGGGAAGGCGACAAAACAGATTTGCACAACCCAGTTGGTCAGGCTGGACTCAGGGGTCCTTGAGCAGAGTGGAGTCTCCTGGCCTGAAGGCTGGGGCCCCAGGGGGCTTTTCTGAAGTGGGTGCAGCTAGAGTTGAGTCTGAAGGATGGGGGACCCTGGCTGGGAAGCTGGGGAGAAATCCAGGGACACTGGAAGCCAGGGACCCACCATCTAGGAAAACGGTAAACTTTCCTGCGAGGGCGTTTAGAGAAGCAACTCTCCCGCGTGGCTGAAGCAGGGACAAGGTCAGGAGCAGCATGACAACAGCTCAGAAGGTACAGAGCACATATCGCCTTCACAGAGCATTTGCCTTCCCCGCAGCATACCAGGGAGGGGACGAAGGTTAGACTCAGAGAGGTTCTAGACTTGCCCAAGGTCACACAGCTAGGAGACAGTGTAGCAGCAATAGGTCCCAGGTCTGGCAGACCCCAGAGTCCATTCTCCCAATTTCTCTGCTGCAGGCCGACAGCCCCAGGCAGTAGGGGGTCAAGGGAGCGGGGGCTCTTGCCACCATCCAGGTGGGAGGAGGCTGAGGCTCAGGGAGGTCATACGCAGGCCCAAGGCCACTCAGCAGGTTGGAGGTGGAGCCCTGGGCTCATGCAGGCCCTCCTGGCTCTGGCAATATTCCTCCCGCCACCCATGTATTCTTCAGAAAGGCCTCCCAGGAGTGGCTGCACCCTTAGAGGACGGACAGCGAACCAGGGCCACTTCCTGTCACACCTCATTAACCATGGTTAGGGGAGGCCTATTCTAAGCCAAGGGGCTGTCCGTCCAGGCCAGCACAGACCCTGGCAAACCTCTCGCACCTCCCGCCACTGTTCCCTGTGCCCAGGGAGCCGGGCTGGGGCTAAGAGAGGCAGGTCGGGGGCTGGGGCAGGGGGTCCCAGCTCCTGCCAGATGACCCTGCTTGCTAGGAAGCCCACCGAGCAAGGCAAAGCATCGAAACTGAGGTGTACCTTTCGTCCAAGCGGTCCTGGATCCCCAGGGAGCCCGGGCAAGCCTGTGTCACCCTGCAAGACAGAGACAAGGGGTGAGCTGGGGGGCCGGAGGGAAGGGGGCAGAGACGCGTGTCACCTCGAAGTGTGAGCGCTCATGGCCAGTTGTTCATAAACAGGACTCAGGGAGGCCTGGAGGCCTCAGGAGAGACTGGGGCCTCTGAGAGGATGAGGGCAGCCCAGTGGGCAGGGTGACCAGCCCTTCTCCACATGACCCCGTCACTCCATTCGACCTACAGGGTGTACCCCCAAAACGCAGACACACTTTAACAGCTGAGGGCTCAATTTTGAAAATAAAATGTATCTTAATAAGCCTTTATCATTTATTCAAAGTGTGAGCATACATTTTGGGGGAAAACCCTGTATCTTCTGTATTGGACTTTGGTACAGAATACCATTTGGGAAATAGGTCCTAGGCTAGCTATTTGAGAACCACTGTCCCTTCTGCCTCAATCCAATCAGCTCTCTCTCTCTCTCTCTCTCTCTCTCTCTCTCTCTCTCTCTCTCCTCTTACTCTTGCTCTGCATTCCTCATCCTTGCCGGGCATGGTGGTCACCATATGAGGCATTTCTGCCACCCCCATGAGACCCGAGAACAGACAACCCAGGAGCAAGGGACGAGGGCTGGGTACCAATCCTGCTCCGCACCTGGCCGGCTGTGTGAGCTCCAGCAGCCACCCGCCACCGGCGCCTCTGTTTCCCCATCTGCAAGCTGGACCCATCCGCCTGGTTTACAAGGTTACCGTGAGGAGCAGATGGGAGCACGCGTGAACATTGACACCCAGTGTAATGGACGAGGAAAATGCATCTGCGAGGATGGGAAGGGATGAGCCCCCTGTGACTCGGGGCAATCAAAGGGAGCTGCCACTTGTCTGTGGCCCAGCACAGGAGGCCAGGGTGGGAAGCAGTGTTCTGCCTGTCAGGAGGGCTCCTAGGCTGAGTCCAGAGGAAGCCAGACAGACTGGGGTGTTCCCTCCAGATGTGGAGCTCTGAGATGCGGGGGGCCTTACCTGGAGTTCTGGGGCCCCCTTTTCCCAAGGGCCCTGCACTCCCTCCAGGTCCCTTGGTGAGTGGGCAGGGTGAACGCATCAAGGAAGAACGCTGGCGCTTTCTCTTCCATGGGGAAACCTCTGGTCTCATCGCCCTCCCCGGCCCGTGCCCCTCCCACCTCCTCAACATTCACGCACCTGTCTATTAACCTCGGAGGGGACTGTGAATGTCTTCTGGAAGCTTCCTGGGCACATGCAACCAAGAAGCATCTGGATGCCAAGGGTCACCTCAGAGGCCATGCCGGGTATTAGGCAAAAGGACATTCACCAAGAACGTCCTTGGGGAAGCCTTCTGTGGGTTCTATTGGCTGCACCCCCAGAAGACAGTAGGAAATGGCCTTGGGCTTGGTGTGTGGAAAGGCGGGAGGACTTCAAGGTAAAAACCGAACCAGCGTGGACCTTTCCAGACTTGTCAAGCAGCAGCCCAGGAGGGCTCCCCCAGGGCCCGGTGGTTTCCCTGCTGCTCACTCCCCCTTCCCTGAGCTCGGGGTCCCTGGAAACCTACCTTTGTCCCATCGTGGGCCTTTCCTGGTGACAGCCCCGGGTCCCCTTTCTGCCCCTGAAACAGAAACAATCCCGCTGATGTCTCCCGCACGCTACTCTGAGCCCTGTCCCCACCTAAACACCTCCACCCACCCCCACTCACACACTCCATCACCCCAGACTCACACCTTCCAAGCTCCCCACTGACGTCATCACGAGATGACAAAGTCCAAACCCCTCGTCTGGTGTCCAAGTCTTGGGTCCTCTGGTCCCACTCATCCCACCCAGAACTGACTCTCCTTCACCGGCCAAACACACAGACAGGGTCGCCTCTGCCTTCCCCAGACCACAGCCTATTCCTCAGCCAGGCTCTGCACTTCCCAGCTGCCAGGCCCTCGCACAGGCCGCCACTCCCACCTAGGAAGCCGTTCCACAGGCCTCATTAGCCAGACATAAACGTTCTTCAAGATGCAGCTTGAGTGTGTCCTCCCCAGTCTAGGCCTGCGTACGGGTCACACGACCTTGCACACGAGAGTTGCTAGCACTGCCTCCCAGGTGGTTCCCCTGGGCTCTCAGAGAGATTCTGAGACACAGACAAGAGGTGCCCCCGGTTCCATTTCCAGTTCGCTCCCCTCAGCACTCTGAGTAGCCAGGGTGGGTGCCCTAACACCCACTTGCATCTGTGTACAGCCCCTCAGGGTTCGCAATGTCCCTCCCCTCACTAGATTCTAACAACAGTCCAACGCTGTGGGCAGGGGAAGTGTTATCACCCCCAAAACATATTCGGGAAAACGGAGGCCAAGAGAGAAGGAAGAGACAGTCCAGGCCCCGGGACGAGGTGCTGGCCGGCTGAGATGAGGGTCCTGAAGATGCGTTAGAACTGGTAGCATTTCAGGAGGAACAGACCAGCAACGAGTCCTCCGTCAGAGACAAGCACCCTTTGTGTGTAGCATCTGGGAGTGTCCCCATCGCAGAGTCTGGCTCCTGAGAGCTGGGCCCAGAGGAAGGGCCAGTTCACCAGCTGCGTCTCCTAGGACGGGCTGGAAAGAGCGCTCCTGGCTGTGAGCCCGCTCATTTGGCCCAACCTGGCTAACTCACTCGGCAAACAGCCCTTTGGAAAGTCGGTCCACCCTGATGTCACCTTCCAAGAGCCCCTGAGCCTGTCCCTCACCCTCACTCCCACGCTCCCGCTCCCAGCTGGCCCCTGAGTCAGGAGTCCTGGGGTGAATCCAGGGGGAACTCAGGCAAGTCATTTCACTTCTCTGGGCTCTGTCTCCTCACCTTTAAAACGGGGGCTGCACAGCATACACACACAGGCATGCACACATGCACACACGGCATACACACGTGCACACAAGGGGACACACGGCGGCACACACATAAATGCACACACATGCACTCATGTGTGTGCGCGCACTCTCACCCAGGTGCATGCACACACTTACACACAGGCTCATGCATGCACATGCATGCCCACAGACTCACGCACACATGCTCACACACCTCACACAGGTACATATATGTGCCCTTGGCACTTGCACACACACTCACATGTGCACATGGGTGCATGCACATACACACACTTGTGCACACGCATGTACACCTGCCAGCTTTCCAGGTTTCTTGGCAAGGAGCCGGTGAGATAATGCGTGCGACACATGGGAGAGGTGGTTTGGCCAAGTTCGACTAATTCCCATTTGGTTCTTTTCTTTGTCAGAACCCAGACCTTCCAAATTCTGACTCAATCGCTCTTCTCAAGAAATCAGTGCATTCCAAACTGGACAGGGCTCTACAGAGGGTAGGGAGCTGCCTTCTACTGCCCCCCCCCCACTCCATGCCCAACACTGTGCCAGGTTCCATTAGTCCTCTTAACCCCTCCCCCCCTAACCCCCTACCTTCCCCCCATGCAACTCAGAAGCAGATCCAGGGTCAGAGCGGCTGAGTCACAGCCTGGGCTGACCCGCAGGTAAGAGGCTAGGTCTTACCAGGTCTGACTCATCCCCGCCTGTCTGAGTTTTCAGCTCTTGTTTACAAATGGGAAGCCTGGGTACTTCTCCCACACCCTCCAGCTGCCCCAGGCTGAGGGGCAGCCCCTCCCTGACAGGACCCCAACTCTCTGTTCACCTGGTCCCCTCCAGTCACTTCTGATGAACCTGCCCTCTGGGATCTCACGCTGCGGCTGCCCCTCACGGACACTCTCCCACCCTCTGCGGCTCACAAGCCCGACTCTACTACTTTTATGTCCATGCGGCAAGGCCAGGCCCGGGGCTCCCTGGGCCTCCCGTGGCCAAAAAAGGACAGTCACCCGCCCTTGCCCACCTCAGTCTACAGCTGGTAAAGGAGCTGGGCTTAAAAGGCTTTG
Source organism: Murina feae (assembly GCA_004026665.1). Lineage (NCBI taxonomy): Eukaryota > Metazoa > Chordata > Mammalia > Chiroptera > Vespertilionidae > Murina > Murina feae. Next base: position 3,055 of record PVJC01024607.1, on the reverse strand, counting down.
GGAATGGGCCTCCAGGTGTCTTATTCTGTCATTGTATACAAGGGGAAACTGAGGCCCAAAGAGATGACGCCCTTGCTCCCTTGCCAGGGGCTCCTACTGGGGCATTTTAGTTGTTTATGGGACTCTCTTTGGGTTTCCAGCAGAGCAGTGCTTGGGATGTAATCCTGGCCTGAGGACCACATCCACAGGTACAGACCTTTATGGACCATCTACTGTGAGCCACGCCTGGCACTGACTGCAGGGAATACCACAGTGGGGGACGAGACATAGGGATCGCCCATGGGATGCTCTTAAGGGAGAAGCCAGGGAGACGGGTAATGGTAATAGTAAGCCTAGCATCTAGCGAAAACACGCCTAAGTTCTCCACACATAAATCTATGTGGTGGCAACGATCCTCCTCTTGATGTCACATAGGAGGAGACTAAGGCACAGAGAAGGTAAGTCACTTGTCTAAGGTCACACAGTTAGTGGGACTTACTCGCAGGCAGCCTGGTTTCAGAGCTCAAGCTCTGAACATGTCAGTACTCTGAAGATAGCACATGGAGTCCAGGAGGAAGTTGAGAACTGAGGGCTAAATCCCTAACAGGAGTTACAGCTAAGCTAAGGCCGGAGGAAGACAAGGAGGGAGCCAATGAAGTTAAAGCTCAAGAGATGCTCCAGGCACTTTGGTCAGGGGAAGGTGTGACTTCCATGATGGAAAAGGCTAGATAGACATCTTCCCGGCCATACTCCCGCCAATTCCCCAGTAAGAGGCATAAGGTAGATGTAAACTGTAATTCATTGTTTACCCCCTGGTGAGGACAGGAACCAAGTCACCTAACCCAGCTCTCCAGTCCAAGAGCTGGTGTGGCCTTGGACAAACTCCTTTTCTTCTCTGAGTAGGGAACTGCCTGGGCTCGTGAACAGAGCCGTGAGTAACTAGAAGGTGGATGGGAAGGCATATCGCAAATGCTACAAACACAGGGGGAATGGGAGCTATGTTGAGCTCCTGTCCTGTGGGTAGGGTGGGCGGTAAAGAGATCTGATCTAGCCCCAGGCCTGGAACCTCCTCTGAAGAGTCTCTGGACTTTCCGCTATCGCTACTCCTATTTTGTGTGCTTAGCCGTCCTGACCAATGCAATAAAGCAGGAAAAACAAATAAGACTACTAACCTTTGAGGGAAAGGAGACAAAAATATTTCCTTCTTTGCAGAAAAAAAAAATGAGTACCTGTCTAGAAAAATCTAGAAGAACTAACTGAAATACTGTTAGAGTTAATAAGATAATTCAGGAAAGAGCATGTTTATAAAATAAACACGAAAAGTGCAAAACTACAAAAGTCAACAGGTCTCTTCAATAGCTGAGAGCCACGCTAGGAAATATAACCAGGAAAATATTCCATTCATAACAACAACAAAATATAAAATTCCCAACTATAAGCTTAATAAGAACTGTGCAGGGCGTATGCAATAAAAACAATAAAAGTCACTAAGAAACATTTTAAAAACTCAACTAAGTGGGAAGACTTAATATATTAAAGATGTTGATTCTTCATAAATGAACATGCACATTTAATACAATTCCAATAAAACCCCAAGAGGGTTTTATAAGGAAATTATTAAGATAAGCATACTGACAGAATAAACAGCCAGAAATATTTTAAAAGAACAGGGGTGGGAAGACACACAGTACAAAGACAGTAAATGTCATCATAGAAAATGGCACCCGACTGACATAAAAAATATAAATAGCCATGAAACATACTTCCGTGGATGAAATTGACTCTGATCTATCATACAGCAAGGAGCAGGTGAGATACTATATATATATATATATATATATATATATATATATATATATATATATTAGATAACACTTCGATTTGTGAAAACCATCATGAATACTCTTAGCAGGCAAACAGTAAACTAGAAAATATTCATAAGGTAGATGAACTCTTAAGAACCTTAGCATATACACATAAATAATTTTTACAAACCATCAGCCGGGCCCTGCTTCTCAAGCTGCCTGAGTAGCCTTTGCAAACCTCACGTGGCCATGTCACCTCTGCTGCAAATCTCTGGCTTCTTTTTTTTTTTTTTTTTTTTTTTTTTTTTTTTTTTAATTTAATTTAATTTAATTTTTTTAATTTTTTTTTTTTTACATTTTTTAAAATTACATAAAGCTTTACAAAGATTAGTACATATATCTCTTTTTCCCCCTGCCCTTCCGCCCGCCTCCCTACCCCCCAGTGTTTTGTGTCCATGGTTATGCTTAAATGCTACCTCTGGCTTCTTGCTGCTCTTTGGAGCAAGTCCAAAAGTCTTACCACCGCCTACAGGCCCGCTGCCCTCCGCAGCCTTCTCCTGCCCCTTTGCCTCCTTGCCTGCAGCACTTCAGACCTCAGTTCAACCGTCCCATCCCCTGGGAACACCTGCCTCGCCTCCCAGGCCGGACAGGTATATTCCTGAGCAAACCTGGCCAGCCCAGCTGCTGATCTCAGCCTCCTGGTGAACGCCAGGACCTGGGAGACCTGAGGCTGCTACAAAGCAGAAGCCTTCCGCAGAGATCCCCTCCGGAGCGGAGAAGCAGATCCTCCCAGGGGACAGTGTCTTCATCTGCCGGAGCCTCAGTTTCCCCATCCGTAAATGGGTACAGTATCTCCACCCACCTCATAGATCTTTGTGGGGATCAATTGAGATAAGCTACATGAAGAGTGTGCGTAGTGTCCAGTGCAAGGTAAGGGTCAATAGATGGTAGATAGTATCATCAGTGTTTGCCTTGTTAAAACCCAGAGTCCCTCTGGACAGCTGCTAGGCACTGGGCATCTGATGCTTCCCTACACACCTTCCAAGGAAGGATCCCAGCCCAGCCCTGGCCGTAGAGTCATGGACCCACAGGGGCTGAGGCTGGTGCTCCTGCACCAGCATTCTGGTGCCATATGTTCATATATCCAGGTCCACCTGTGTATGACCTTTGCCCCAAACTCCCCGACAAGCTGGGAGCCAGAGGAGTTCTGCTCCAGGAGTCAGGACTGGCCTCTGGAGGCTGCCAGCTGCCACTCACTGCCCAACCTGGGT
>PVJC01024606.1:0-25435 GCA_004026665.1 Murina feae | reverse complement strand
ATGATCACCCTTCTCGGCAGCAGCGGGAGGTGCCTGGGAGGTGCCCACCTTACAGAGCGTGCCCTGTGATTTGGGAGATGGTTCAGGAGCTGACCAAGCGCACTCTGTGGAGAACCGGCACACGTGCATTTAGATTGCATGCCGACAGCCAGGCAGAAGAAGGAGAGGGAGAACTGAGTGAGTAAGGTGAGACTCCCCCGGGAGGGAGTGTGATGTGGGGGTTCGGAATCTGCAGCTGCTGCTCGGCTCAGCTCAGCTCAGTTCCCCAGCCTTGCAGACGGGGGGAACATACGCTCTGGGCTGATTGCGAGCCGAGTTTTTCAGGATTTGCATATTTCGAACAACGCGACCGACCGCTGCAAAATGAAAGCCAACTATTGCATTTGTTCCCAGCAAAGAAACAAACGTGTTCCGTTTCTAGAATGAAAAAACAATTGGTTGGGTGTCGTGAAAAGAAGTTACGTGGCCTCCGACACAGTGTCATGCTAAGGAGCCGCGGAGGGTGTCTTCGGTTGCAGGTGCCTTTTCCCCTCTGTGTGACGATAGAGTTGAGAGAGGAATTGCTTCCTCTCTGGGTGTGGGCCGGTCAGACGCACAGAGAAATAGTTAACTGGGGAAATCAGCAAGTCAAGAGAGTCAAGGCAGGTTCTAATCTTTCTTTTCCTTAATCTCGTATCTAGAATGTTCTTTCATGATATCTCTTCAGGTGTCTGAGACCAGCCTAATCCCCGTTTTTTTAAATTACTCACTCACTTAACAAATATTTATTGAGGTTCAAATATGGGCCAGGCACTGTGCTTTGAGACCAGCCGTATTCTGCGAAGCCGGGCGGCGGCTGAGTGCAGAACTTCCAGAAGATTCCAGGGGGTCAGGATAACCCACCCCCATCATGCGGGGCCTTCTGCACGCCTTCCAGGAGGTGCTGTGCCGAATGCAGCATCCAGGTCTGCACAGGGGTGGTGAAGCTGCTGGGGAGAAGGTGACGGGGCTGGGAGTTTGAGACTCGTCAAGAGACCGTGAGGATGGGAACCTTTCATCGCATGTTTTACCAAAGACCACATCAACTTCTTTATTCAGATCATACCATACGCGGCTGAGGCAGCTTCTGTGACACGCATACACTTTTAGGGTGAAATATAAATAAAAGGTACAAAAGTAGGCCAGGACACATAAATTATAGAGCGGGTGGAGCACAGCGGCGAGCAGAGCACAGCCGATCAGACTCCGGAAGGTGGCCCCGAAGTCGCTGTGGTTGGGCTGCATCTGACCAGATGAAATTGAATTAAGATAAAAATAACGTCCTGCTCTTGGGATCGAGAAATAAACAACACCCGGACAGCACAGTGGAGGCCTAGCTTGCTTATTAGAAAACGCCCTGAGGGTTTCCGTTGCTGAGTTCCACATGGGCCGACCGTGTGCCCGGGCTGTGCGCACGGGGGGGGGGGGGGGGGGGGGGGGGGGGGGGGGGGGGGGGGGGGGGGGGGGGGGGGGGGGGGGGGGGGGACTGTGTAATAGCACCCAGCGTCCAGCACTGCGGGGCCTGGCCTCTCGCCCAACACTGGCTGTGCATTTGCTTCTGCAAACAACATGCGGACATCTGCTGCCCTGTGCCTCGGGGATGGGGCCAAGAGATGGATGAGGGGAGCCCTCTGGGCTCAGCAGTCAGAGCTGAAGAGGAGGAGGAGTGAGGGGTGCGGTGTGAGTGATGCTTGGGGGGATCCCACGTAGACATGGGTGCTTGGTTCCAATCGTTAGTCTTGAAAGGACATTGGCCGGAGGAGCAGCAGGACAGGACTTCTCCGTGGGTGTCTAAGCCCTCAGCAGGGTTGCTGCCATGGGAGCTCCAGTGGGAGAACCTGAAGGCTGCCGGGCCCTTCCGGGCAGGTGGGCATGGCAGGGGCGTCAGTAGCCTGGCACAGGGCGCCGGAGTCTGGAGGGAGCCTGGCATCACGGCCGTTCATGGGCATCTGGTGGCTGCTGGAAAGCTTCTCCGTGCAGCCTCTGGCTCCCCCAGCACCCGGACACACGATGGGCCGCTCTGAGGCGTCTCCAGCAGAGAGGACCTGTGCCGAGTAATGAAGGTAGAATGGATCAGTCTGAGACCTGAGTACGTCCTTTCAGGCCTGTGTGTGCGTGACGGAACCTGGTGCTGGGTGTCAGCTGGCCTGGCCTCACTCGGCAGCTGCCCCCCAACAGCACATTGCCCGGGCCAGTTGTGACACCTCGCTGAGACTCACTTCCCACCTGTGTCCTGGGGATCTGTGCCCGGATCTCAAGAGCTGTGAGCACCAAATGAGATAATGAAAATGGAGAAAGTGTTTGGCCCAATAAATATTGAGGTGTTCCTCAAATCTTTTTTTCTTCTTTTAAAAAATATATTTCTTTATTGATTTCAGAGAGGAAGGAGAAGGAGAGATAGAAACATCAATGATAAGAGAGACTCATTGATTGGTTGACTCCTACACGCCCCCAACTGGGGATCGAGCCCACAACCTGGGCATGTGCCCTTGGCTGGAATAGAACCTGGGACCCTTCAGTCTGCAGGCCGATGCTCTATCCACTGAGCCAAAAGGGCCAGGGCTACTCATCAACAATTAGCTCCCTCTCCCACCCTTTCCTTTCAAGCAAAGCTGATCTCTCTCTCTCTCTCTCTCTCTCTCTCTCTCTCTCTCTCAGTTCTGAATGCTGCTCCCCACCTCCATCTTGGATGTGGCCAGACACCCCCCTGTTTAGCTTTGTGACGTTAATGTCCTCTTTTCCTCTCCAGTGGCTCCTCTCCTCTCCTAGCTCTAGCCCTTCCTTGGAAAAACTCATGCTTCAAACAGGCTATGCCACCACAGCCTTGCCCCCGTTGAAGACTAATCTGCACTCAGTCCTTAGACTCCTGAGCAGCTGTTTTCATTTTTGTCCCCACCATCTACCGATAAAGTCTCATTGCCAAATCCAACCACCTTGCCACACAGGACACGACCTTCCTGACAGCTCTGGGGTGCTGGGTGGCCAGCCCCCCGCTCTTGGTCTCGTGTTCTCCTTCATCCTCTTTGCCACCTGCCCCATATTGTTCCGTATCACTCCTGGGAATCCTCTCTGGGCCCCCCACCTGCCTTCCTTCTCCCCGTCCCCAGAAGCAAACCTGGCTCAGGGTCCTGACCTCGGCTCCCGGAGGAAGTAGCCATGGCCAGTTCAGGGCAGCAAACTACCTCTGTAAAAGGCCAGGTGGTCAGTGTTCTAGGCGTTGCAGGCAAATAGTCTCCTCGACTCTGTCACTACAGCATAAAGCAGCCACGCAGGAGCTGAGGATCCCAGCTGTGTCTGTCCCAACAAAACCCACCTACTCACAGACACAGAGGGCCAGCTTGCCAACCCGAGTGCGGAGAGTGGGAACGATGGGGTCAGATGCACCCGTTTCACAATCTGGCTGCATCGCCCACCCGTTCCATTATGTTGGACTCGTTATTTAGCCTCTGTGCTCCTTGATAGCTTATCTGTAAAAGGGGAACGATAAAGCTTTCCTCTCAGTGTTGTTGATAGGGTGAGCTGGGATGATGTGCCTCTTTTGGGGACTCTCAGAGTTCCTAGCCCGCCCCTACTCCCCACAACACGTTTTCTTCCTATTTCTCTCTACTTCTCACCCTCGACTCTCTCCTCCGCATCCATGCCTGCAGCCCCGACGAACGTCTCCAGGCCTGTTCTCCCTCCTGAGTTTAAAATCTGCGCAGTCGATGCCGATTAGGTCGTTCTGGTCATAAATGCCACTTCCATCTCCAACTCCGCATGTGCGGAGGAGAATGCGTCATCTGAACCAAACCTGTGCCTTCTCCTGACCCCCTCGTCTGGGCGGTGATGCTGTCTGCAGCTTTGAGGACACTGTCCTCTGCGGGTCCTGTCTGTCCTCTGCTCACGCTGTCCCTGCGCCTCTTCTCCTTCCCACGCCATCATTCTAGGCCACTCTCTCACCTGCCACCTGAGCATCCCATGGTCTCTCCTCTCAGCCCATTCTGTGCTTGACACCAGGTACTCTCCCCCTGGCAAAGCCTAGCTCCATCCCTCTCCAGCCCCTCAAGTTAGCGAAGGGTCCTTCTTGCTTTCCCAGCATCAGGATCCGCATCTCATCCTCCAGGGAGCCCCCCACCCTAGCCACTCCTGCTCACTCTCCAGGACACTCTTAAGTCTTCCCCTTCCGAATTGGCCCTGATGCCACCTCTGCCTGTCACCTCAGGACCAGGCCAGGCCTCTGACACCACAGGCAGCCCCTCCCCACCTGGAGGGAGGCCCTCTTCCTGGGCTGGGCTCTCAGAGTCTGTGCAAGACCATGCTTATCTCGTGGCACGCACTTTCCATTTTCTGTGTACTTTGTGAGGTGTTGCATACCTGCTTTATCTCTCCCTCAAGAGTGCAAATGCCTCCAGGGAGAAATGCAGCCCCAGCATGAGGCCTTTTACCCAGCTCTCCTCTGGGCAGACTTGGCAGCTGCCCCGGCCCCTCCCCTCGGTGGGCAGAGAGGAGTGTGTGTGCTAAGAGTCAAGTTGGGCCAGGAGCAAGCCTCCCTCACAGCTCAGGGCTCTGAGCCCACCATGCCGCTCAGCTTTGGTTGCTGGGATGGTGCGTTTGTGTTGGTTTGTGTTTGGCATGTGAGTGGCAGGGGTGAGGGGCTGTGTGTGTGTGTGTCTATGTGTGTGTGTGTGGATAGGGTGGATGTGGTATGAGTTTTCATGTGTGGGGTGTTGACGTGTATGCAGGGGTAGGTGAGACCATGGGTGTGTGGGGAGAGTGGATCTGTGCACAGAGTGGGTATGTGTGGGGGTGTGTGGGCAATGAGAGAGGTAGGTGTGCATGAGGGTGTGTGTGTTTGTGGGTGCGTGCACGTGTTTCTGAGGTGTATGTGGGGAATATGGGTGTGTCACATGAGGGCGGCTGTGTGGCGGAAGTGCTGACATATGTGTAAGGTGTGAGTGTGTGTATTTGTGGGGAGTTTAACCTTACCCCCTCTCATAAAAGGATAAGAGTCCTGCCCTGGCTGGTGTGGCTCTGTTGGTTGAAGCATTGTCCCATGCACCCAAAGGTTTGGGGTTCGATCCCTGGTCAAGGTGCGTGCAGGAAGCGGCTGATGGATGTTTCTCTCTCACATCGATGCTTCTCTCCCTCTCCCTTTTTCTCCCTAAAATCAATGAAAGCATGTCCTTGGGTGAGGATTAAAAAATATAATAATTAAAATAAATAACAAAAGGACAAGAGCCCTCCCCTGGGAATCTATAGGAAGTGCCCAGCAGGTGGATCATGGCGCACACTAGCTTGAGGGATGCACGGACCACTGACGACATCTCGTTTGGTTACAGTTGGGCCGTAACAATGAGCCGCTCACCCCTGAGACTCCTGGGGCCTTTGCGTGCTAGCAGCCACGTGGTCTCCAGCCCCTGCAGGCTGCGGGCGAAGGCTGTGGGGCCCCCTGCCCTGCCCTGCCCTGCCCTGTCCTTATGTTTTGAGTAAAGGACCCTGCCCCCTTCCTGTTCTTCTCCACAGAGGACAGCGGAACTGGCAGAGCTAGTCACAAACTGTCATTAATCAGGACTGTGGTCGCAGGTTACGCCCTGGCCAAAGGTGACAGTGTGAGGGGACTGAGAGGGGCCGTGACCAGAAATATCTTTTAGCCTCAGAACTTGGTTCCCAGGAAGCCTCCTGGGAAAGTTTAGTAGATAAGAGCCAGCATGGGGGTGGGTGCTGCCTTTCCCCCGATCACTCTTTAGCCCTCTGGACACCTCTGCAGAGCACAGTTTGAAACCTCTTCTCGGACCATCTCCTGCTCTAAAGGGAAGTAAAAGGACTTGCCCAGGGTCATCCAGTGGGTGGTGGGCAAGTCCCATAAGTGAGCAGGCTCCTGAATGGCAGGGCCCAGCCCACGTTAACCCGTCACACTAAGCCAGCCCCAGACGTTGCAAGGGATGGAGGGTCTGAGGGAGGCGAGACCAATGGGCCGCCGCTGGCTTTGAGGGTCCCATGGAATACAGAGTTTGGGGACTGAAAAGGTGAAAGTGATATTTGCATCGTTGTGTTCCATGGAGAATGCAGTGGATCTCACACCTTTGGACGGCCTAGACAAAGCCTGGTGGTCCGGGGCGGCTCTCACTCTTGTATCTACTGGAACTCTTACTACCATCCACTCAACTAAGAATGACCATGTGCCTCAGAGAGGTCTCCCTCTGTAAGAACACCCTGGCCGCCGGCATCGTGACTGAGGTTTACTTAACCAGCACGGGCACGGTGCTGTGGGCAGCACCCCTGGGAGCTGCGTGCTGTTACTAACGTCACCTCTGATTTGGAAACCAGGGCACAGAGAGGTGGAGTAACTTGCTCCAGGTCACACAGCTCGTAAGGACTAAAACTGGATGCAAAGCAGACAGCTGGGTCTTGACCCATGCTCTTCACCGTGGGCTATTGAGCATGTCCCTTTCGGGAGAAGGATGTGCAGGGCAAGGAGCCCCACACTGTGGCCCCTGGTTGCTGGGCCACATGGCCTTGAACTGGTCATCATCGTTGTTGTCACCCTGCTCACATCACTAATAGCTTCTAATGGTTCTTACGATAAAGACCACGTAGGCACTGACCTCTGGTGCACTCGCCCTCTGCCCTGCGCTCCCCATTTCCTCCTCACCAGGACCTTTGCTCCAGCCAGCGCCTCTCCCTGAAAGGCTCCCCCTTCTGCACCAGCTTCTGTGCACATTCCCACGTGAGGTGTTGCCTTTCTTCCCGGTCCTCGCCTGACCCCGTCACTGTGTCCGTTAGTGAGAACATGAGGTTAATGTCTGCCTCTCACCCGACAGGAGCTCCCCAAGGGTAGAGACCTCGTGGGTCTGACTCTCCGCAGCAGCCCGGTGCCTGGCACAGCGCCTGACGCGTCCCCGTGAAGGAGGGAGCTCGTTAGGGAACCCTCCTATTTCTTGATGCTCACCGAGAAGGGACCCGGCCATTGCCCCTTTGAGGTGCACCGAAGTCCTCCCCGTTGGGACTCCGGGTGAGTTCATTCACCCCGTATTACATGTTCACTAACAACATTGGACATGGGTGAGAGCCGCATTGCAGAGCCTTGCCTTCCCTATTTCCATCTTAGCAAAAACAGGGCAGGGACTGTCCTCATTTTGCAGATGAGAATACTGAGGCCCAGAGCTTCATGCAACCTGCTCAACGCCACCCCGTGAACCAGTGCTGCTCAGAGCGGGGCGCAGGCACCCAGGCACCCAGGCACGGTGACTTCCCTTTTCCTTTCATCTGCCAGGGCAGGACCACCTCACCCTCTGAAACCTCTTCAAACTGCTTCTGTTGTCCTTCAGTTCTGAGAGTCAGATGAAATGCCCAGAAAAGACACGAGGATTATTTCCTCCTTCCAACCAGCAGTGACCTTTGCTCTTACACCTGGAACGCAGAAGGGAGTGCCCAGCTATGCCTGAGCATAGGTCCCTGACCCCATGGGGGTGGGGATGGAGGTGGGGGGTGGATAACAATCTCCAACCAACCGGGGCTTTGACTGCAGTCCCTTGGGAACAGCTGCCCGCCATGCAGGGTTTGGGGGTCAGACCAGCTGCACCTTTGGGGTTCCATGTCCATGTGAGAAATCTTACAAGTATCTATCTGCCTTGGGTGACATGTGGTCAACGGAGCCTCTGGCCTGGCTGAAAAGTGCAGCTCGAACAATGAAATGGCCAGCCCTGGCCTCTTGATTTTGGGGTCTCCCTGGCCGGCTCGGGGTGCTGACTACATGGGAGGGTGTGTGAGGAGGCTGGGGCACACTGAGGGTGGATATGCAGGCAGGCCTCGGCCCTCCTGCATGTCCACCTGGGCAGGTGCAGGGAGGAAGCAGGGGAGAGGGGCCATTCTGGGGGGTTCTGCTCTGTCTCCTCCTCCTGCACCCAGGCAAGGGCACAGGCAGCCTGTGGGGAACTCTCCAAGATCTCCCCGCGCCACAGGCTTTTCTCCCCAGCAGGGTTTGGGGCCAGACCAGCAGAGCATCAAGACGGACCCCTTCCTTCCACATTCTGAGCTGAGGGGCAACTTCCTGTTCTGGTGGCAGAAATCTCCATGGGGTGGAGAGGGCCGTGGGGACTCTCCCCTGGCTTCCTCAAGGACCAGGGTGCTCAGGGGATAAATACCTGCCCCGTGTCCGCCTTGGTCCAGGACCCAGGTGGGCAGAACCCTGTCATTGTCATCCTCCAGCTGCTTGCCCATTCAGCCTCCAAAGACCCAAACCGGCCCGGCTCATCTGAGCCCCGCCACTCCTCCGGACAGGGCTCCTGTGCACTCACCTGCTCCCTGGAGAGGGTGGGGGGGGATCCTGGACGGGAGCAGCATGTCCCTGCTCCTCCGACCACCAGCAGCCCCAGGTTCTCAGGAAGTCTGTGTTCCCTCTCCTCTGCCGACAGGCGAACTACAAGTCCAGTTTCTCAAGAGGCACCCTGATGTTGAGGGAGTACCAGGTGATCCAGAACAGGAGGCTGAAAGCCAGGATCAGGGACCCTGAGTAGACGAAAAAGTCCCAGTAATTGAGCGACGCGAAGATGCCCAGGAACAGGAGCACCAGGCCCAGAGTGTCGAGCAGGAGGGCCAAGATGAGGAGGAGGGCACAGTGCCCGGGGCTGCATCTTCCCCAGGGCCCCCCCAGGAGCATGGCCCCGGAGCCCAGCTGCGCTCCCAGGCCTGATTTGCATGGGAGGATGGCGATCCTGCCTGCTGCTGCCTCTCTGTCCACTGGGTGTGGGCAAATCAGCGAGGCTGTGTCTGGAGCCACAAGGAAGTACACGTGGATCTACCTTTATGAGCACGGCAGCCAGTGGGGCAGGATGTTTCTTAACTGTTTCACGACTCAGCAATGATCCTGACATCACTCAGTTTATGGACGGAGGCCAAGCAAGTTATGGGCACGGGAGGAGTCAGGGTGCCCCGGGGCCGGCTTTGCCATGTCTGGGGACCAGGAGCACGGAGCCTGGGGCAGGCAGAGGCCTGGCTGGGTCGTACTTTCTGGCTCTTGTGTCCCGGCCAAGTCCTGCTAGGTTCTGGAACGCGGTTTCTCCAGCTCGTGGGGTGGGGTGGGGTGCCCGCTGCCTTCCCACTCTGCCCCACTCTTTCAGGTGCGCCCGGAGGGTGTGTGTGAAAGGCGTGGGAGATAGATTTCCGATATAAAGAGACTTTGAAACTAGCCAAAGAAGCGGGATGTGTTTTGTAGATTCTCTGCTCTGCAGACCCAAGAACTTGCGCCTTCTCCAGTGAGGCTCAGGGGAGAGCAACGAGGCCGGGATGGCAGAGGGGCAGAGGGCGAGAAGGGACTGCTGGCTCTGTCTGTGCTCCACGGGGTGTGGACCGAAAGGCAACTCCAGGCAAAAGTCAGACGTGTTTACCTGGCTCTCTGTGTTTTCTGGAAGGACCAAGTGCACATTTGCCGTCTGTCTCAGGAACCCTGCCCGTGCCCCCGAGGGGGTAGGTATACAATGGGGGTCGCCACACACTGGGTGTTCAGAGTGAAGGTCAACTGAGGAAGAGGCAGCCACAGCCTTCAGCCACCTCCGCAGGCCCGCAGAAGGCTGCCTCCTCCTCCCCCCGCCCCCACCCCGGCTCACTGCCTTGAACTGGGCACCAAACCTTTCCAGGGCTCAGTTTCCCCACACAACCGGAAGAAAGAATTTCCACTCTTTCTTTGCCTTCCCTCGTGGATGAGAATAATAAGCAAGGTGGTTGAAACTTAGTTTCCTACCTATACGATAAGAAGCCAGGATGAATGGGAAGCTTTGCAGGTAAAAGTAGTGGGGAGGGGGGAGGCTTGCCCAGACCACAGGCTGGTCACTAGTAAGAACCATTCACTGGGCTGGGATTCCTTGGCTTGTAGGTGCGTGACTTTCATAATCAAGTACCAGTCTCCCGGTGCGCATCCCTGTGCCCTGATTTCCCCTCCGTCTGAGGACACCAGGGATGGCGCACACAGGGGCAGCCCACTCCAGCACAACCTCAGCTCACTAGTTACATCTGCAATGATTCTATTTCTGAATAAGGTCGCCTCCCGAGGTACTAGGGGTCAGGATTTCAATAAATGAATTTGGGGACACAGTGTGACGCACACCGATAGCTGAAAGGGTTGGTTGTTGGTTGTTGGATGTCCTTTAACGTCAGCTATAGTGCAGATAGAACGTTTAGATTCAAACCAATCTTTCAGAAGCGACGTAATGACACACTCAGCGCCCCATCGAAGGTGGCCCAGCGTGCCACCGGGCATCAGGAGTGCTTCTGGCCCGGGAACACCGAGGCCCCCTTGGCTCTCTCTGTGACACGGGAGACAAGCCCAGGAGGCAGGGCCTTCTTCCCCTGGGCTTGGCCGGCGCTCACCGCTCATCCTGGCTGTGGGCTTCCCCTTCTGCACGTGGGTCCTGAGTGGCACCCACACATTTAGACAAGTGGGGTTTAAATTAGACCAACTGAGTACCTGTTACATGTCAGGCAGCCGGGAAGAGCATCAAGTACAGAACCTGACATCATAGAGCAAACCCTCGAGAGGGAGACAAATAATGAATACGTGGCTGATGTGTTTTCTGACCATGTTATACTAGAGGCCAGATGTACGAAATTCGTCCAAGGGGCTCAGACCCCGCAGTTGCAGCCCTCTCAGCCCCGGCTCATCCAGAAGGCCTTCTGGAAGGTTGTCCGGAAAGACATCTGGTCTAATGAGCATATTACGCTTTTACTATTATAGATGATTTCAGATTATGTATTTCCCTAATTGCAATGGAAAATACTACACATGGGAAGATAAATGGTAGTGGAAAAATTAAATTAAAGTTTTTTAAAAATGAAGATACTACAGAAATGAGGAAATATGAGACAGGAGGCATCGGTTATGCCTTTTGAATCTGTACACGATGTGATGTATGGGGCACAGCTGGATGCCCAGCCCCCGCGCCCCCCCATGACTTCCAGGTTTGGTCTCTTAGTGCCCCTCTGCCCCTCTGCCTCGGAGACTCCTCGGGGCTGCTGGGGCTGCATCCACCAAGGCTCAGAGAGGTGTGTCCTTCTGTTGTCACTCCCTTGGCAAAAGCATCCCGATCTGTCATCTCCCTGTGACGTCCCAAGGATGACAGCCTCTCCGTGACCCAGATCCTGAGGGCAGGTGCTCACCTGACCCAGAGTCACAGCTCCCAGGCCCAGCTGTATGGATGACAAGGCCCAGTCACCTCCCAAGGGCCAGGCTCAGATGCTGGGCAGTCTAGCCACACCTGCCTGTGCCACTCACTCGCTGTGTGACCTCGTGCAAGTCACTTGCCTTCCGTGTGCCTCAGTTTACTCATTGTGAAACAGTCCCTTACTCCACAGCATTCCTGTGAAGGTTAAGTGAGTTCACAGGTGTAAAGTGCTTAGAAGCTGCACTCTGTCACATGGAGAGTGTTACTACTGCGGTCATCACTGCCACCTTCACATCCTTCCTGCCACGGGGCCACTGGGGGGGGGGGGAGGGAACCAGGCTGGGAGCGACCAGCCGCTGCTTCTCCTGCACCATCATTTCCTCCCCTTTATCAAGCGTGGCTTCACCTAGTTACAGCTCCCTGTCCCCTTGCCTCCCCTGACAGCCCTAGGTCCAATTGGACATGCCAAGCCCCCTCCCCCCCATGGGTACATCATACATACAAATCCCCTTTTCACAGGATTTACTTTTCTAGTCCCCATCAGGCAGGTGTGGAGGGCTCCCTGCAGCTGGGACTGTCTCCTGGGGGTCACGGTCAGCCATACTGGAGCACAGCAGGTGCACAGTGAGAGGGCAGGGCAGGCTACAGACAGAGTGCACATGGCAGCCAGTTCCGTAAGACAGAAAGGGGGCCTACATGGTCCTGGAGGACGGACCCCAAGGAGTGGCTGCTGACCAGCTCTGGAGGCTGGAATGATCTTCGGTTCTTCTGACAACAGCCATCCTAAAGGGTGAGAAACAGATTCCTGTTTAAGTCCATAGTGACCTTTACAAGGGTGCCCCTCCTATTTATGGAGGTACTTTGTTGAGTTCTCCGTCTCTCTCGTTAGGCTGGGTGTCTGTCTCAGACAGGGAGTGGCTCTGCCTTCTCCTGGTAACCCAACACCCAGTGTTCACTCACTGGATTCATTCGATAACTCCTGGCACCACCAGCCTCCTGGAGAGCCCAGGCTGTCTCACCAGAGTCCCCCACCTCCGCCCAGATACCCGCAAAGCCCCTCTGCATCTTTCCTTTCTTCTTGGCCCAGTTCTGAGGAAGCAGCGCCTCCCAGCTCCAGCTCCAAGGCAAACCTTGAAGTCCTGTCGCTCAGGGAAGTGGTTACTGCACGTCTAGATTGTGTACCACACCCATTTGGCATTGCCACCTGTGTCTGCTGTCTCTCGGCTCTAAACTCACTGCAGGGCACACAGTGGAGGTACCAGGGCGACCACTCCCAGGTATCGCCACCAGGATTCCTGCTGGGCTTGGTGCTCGAATCTGTCTCTTGCCATTTTTCTTGCCATCACTCACTTGCCTCAGGAGCAATCAGCTGCAAGCCTGTTTGCAAGGTCCCGGGGTTGAGTTGCTCAAGGCTCCGTGTCCGTGTCTGTGATCCTGTTCCTGTCCCCGCCAGGCCAGGGCCCAGCCCGAGGGTCTCTGCTGGGTGGCCCAGTGCACTGGCTCCAGAGCCACAGCTGCAGGACTAACCCTGGGGGCTTTGCTGGCAGCTCGGGCTCCGCTCTCTAGAGCTGCCCAGAAAGTCAGCTGTAAATGAGCAAGAGAAACATAGCTCCTGCCTTCAGGGAGCTCACAGTGGTGAGAGGGAGGAGGGGGAAGGGGCAGTTAACCACATGAATGCATGTAAACATATGCCAGAGGTGAGTGGTCCGTGGTGAAGGGCATCCTTCTGATGAGATCATCAAAAGGAAGACGTGGGCCAAGCCTTTACCAAGGAGCTGATGTTTGAGTTGAGATCCGAAGGATGTGCAGGCGAGGCTGGGTGAGGAGAGGTGAAGAGGCGGAGACAGCTTTTCAGGCAGAGGCAGGAACATAGGCCAAAGCAGCGTGGTGGCAGGTGGCACTGCTTCTGTGGCTGGGACAAGAAGGAGAAAGGACTACAGAGCCAGGTTGGCATCTTCCTCCTAAGAGCACTGGGAAGCCGCTGTGAGAATTGGCATGTGACAGGCAACACGCCTGGTTGCAGTAGACCGGGGAAGAGGTGGAGCTGGTAACAGTGGTGATAGATGGAAGTGGATCTACCTGAGAGACAACCGGAGGGTGAAACTGACAGGACCTGGTGACAAGTTCAATATGAAGACAAGGGAAAGTGAGGGTTCATTGCTGAAGGCCAGGTTTGTGTTTTGCAAAGCTGGGTGCTAACAGTGCCCACTGAGACAGAACATACTAGAAGAGAGCCTGGCCTTGCCTGTGTGGCTCAGTGGTTGAACGTAGATCTGGGAACCAAGAGGTCATGGGTCTATTCCTGATTAGGGCACATGCCCAAGTTGTGGGCTCAATCCCCATTAAGGTTGTAGGCAGGATGCAGCTAATCGATGCTGATCTCTCTCTCTCTGATCCATGTTTCTATCTCTCTATCCCTCTCCCTTCCTCTCTCTCTCTAAAAATCAATAAAAACATCTTTTTAAAAAAGAATAAAAAAAGGAAGAGAGGCTGGTGTGGTGGTAAAACCATGTGTTCAGTTTTGCACATGTTTTGAATACATCGGTTGGAAGCCCTAGCGCTGGGCTAGAGACATGAACTTGTGAGTCAGCAACAAACTGGTGGTAAGGATGAGATTGCTCAAGTGTCCTTGAGACGGAGCACAAGAAGAGAAAAGGACCTGAGGCGGGTCCCTGAGGATCTCCCGTAACCGCTGAATCGAGTAGCATGAGCCAGCAAAAGACAGAAAAAGAACAGCTACTGAGAGGAGGAAACCGCAAGATGGTTGTATCTTGAATCCTAAGGAAGAGAGAGGCCATTCCAGAGAGAATTGAGTAGTCAATTGTGTTCAATGCTATTGAGAGGTCAAGTCTGCTAACAGATCTTCCCAGGGCTAGAGCAAAGGAGGGAGGCAGGGTTCTCAGCAGGTGGCCCTGGGCTTCCCCTCCCTTCTGCAATCTACCTGCCCACTGCTCCTCCAAGCCCATGGCTGTTGGGGCTGCAAGCAGTTGGGCCCAAGGGTTTGAGCAAGTAGCTGGACTCTCCAGAGACTGACCAGGAAAAGCAGCTGGGAAGTGTTACCGTAGGGTGAGGAGAGCTGGGGAGTCAATGATGGACACTCCCGATCAGGAATAAAAGCCCAGAGACCCTGAGAAGAGTCTGGTTCACAGAGACCTGGGGTGCTGGCCCTGCGGGAGGGCTGACCCTTGAAGGGGGGAAATCCAACAAGGCTATGTAGGCCGGGCAGCACGTGTCCGCACACGGCCCCCTTCAGGCAGGCTGGTGTGCAAGTCTCTCCCATGTGGGGAGGAGGGAGAACAGGGGAAGAGGAAAGGGGGCATTTCTCACACACCAGCCTCTTCCTTCCTCTGCCCTTGCTCTGTCTTCTCTCTGCTGGAATATCTGCCCCAGAGGGTCCTCCTGCAGCTACACGCTCAAGTGTCACCATCCCTTCCCCTTCTACATGCCCTCACCTTGTTTCTTGACTCTCTGACACCATCTTGTCCATGGGATGATGTCCTTGTTTATGGCCTGCCCGCCCCTCCCATAGGAAAGCTCCAGAGAACAGGACTATGTCCGTTTTGTTATTCCCATCTCCCCAGCGCCCGGTGCAGCTTTCGGGAGTTGCTCAGTAGCTGTTTGTTGAATAAATAAACGGAACAATGTTGTCTTTCACAACCCAACTGAGAACGGGCTGTGTGACCATCCCAGGCCTGTCTAGTCCACCTGGGAAGTGGCTGTGTGAGCCATCCCAGGCCAGTCCCAGTTTATCTGGAACCGGCTGTGTGACCATCCCAGGCCTGTCCAGTCTGGCCGCAGCCTCTCAAACTCCCTTATACTCCCACCCAGGCTCACTTCATTCTTCAGCAGCCTGTCTGGCCATGCGGCAGGCACACCCATCCCAGGCTGTCTCTTCTCACCAGCACCCGCTCTCCCAGGAGCAAGCACCCGCTCTCCTCACTGCCTTTCATCCTTTGGTTGGGGTGAACCTGCCAGCGGCTGCTCTGGCACATACATTTGGAGCCACTCATTAGTCTGCTTGCTGGGCACAGCCCTGAAAGCAGCCACGCCCTCTCCCCGAGGATGGGCAGCCCCTACAGGCGTATGATGTGGGGCTGTTCACTCTCCCAGTGCATGGGCGCCAGTGGGTGTTTGGCAGGTGTTCCCAGAGGTATTCACTGGGGATTCTGACCTGAATTTTGTGAGTTTCTGACCTGGATTCTAAGTGAAAATGTGAACTAGTCTGGGAAGAGGCTCCCTAATAATTACAGCAATGCTACAGGGAGAGCCTGCACTCTGTTGCAAAAATGCTTCATTTCTTTGTTAAGAATAAGATCTGTAGGTCCTACCTAAAGAGTCTATTCATGGCTTTACACACTGAAGCATGAACCTGTTTTAATGGAGGATTGGAAATTCCCGTGTTATGACTGTAGCCTAAAATTCTCTCTCCCTGTGACAGAGATAGTAACACTTCTGCCTTTTAGTGAACACCTACTCTGCACTATCAGCACTATTACCTTCTTTCATCCTGGACAGGACCTGCTGAGGCAATCACCACTCTCACGCAGAACTGGAAACCTGAGGTAGAAATCCACAGCAAGTCATGTGGTAGAGAAATTAGATTTTGAACCCAGGTCTGGCTAGTGCCAAAGCCTCTGATTTTTTCATGACTGTAACGGCTTTTAATTAAATAAGTGCTTACTTTTCAAGCCCGATTTGATGAACATGAAAAGGCCGTTATGAAACCAGCTAGCATTAATCGGAGGAGACTACCATGTTCCGTGGGGACTGGGTTTCTTGCCCCGGGGGAGGAGATGAGTCCTCAGGAGAGGGGAGCTCAGACTGTGCAAAGGGACCACAGAAAGAGAAAGCTCGTTAAGACCTCACAGGTGGGGAAAGATCACTCTGGTGCAGAATGCAGAATGGGACATGCCCGGCCAGAGTCACCAGGAAGATGGGTTCCTCCGGCTCCAGTGAAAGCAGTGACAGTGACAATGTCACTTGTGTAGTTGCTGTAACAGGCAAACCCACCATTCAGGTAGCTACACAAAGCTGAAGTTTTCTTCTCGCTTATGTTCTACTCCAATGTCATGTCCTGGTCTCCATGGGGCTTTCCTGACCGTCACAGTCAGCTCGGTCTGCTGTAGCAAAACACCATGGCCAGGGGCCTCAGCCACACATGGCACACAGTCCTGGAGGCGAGAGGCGTCTCCCATTTCCCTGTGAGCTCACACGGCCTTTCCTTAGTACATGGGGGCAGAGGAGGGGGAGGAAGAAGGCTTTTGTCCTCCTTCCTCTTCTTATTGGAATATTAATCCCATCACAGGGGCTCCACCCTCAGGACTTCATCTAAACCTAGTCACCTTCCATAGCCCCCATCTCCCAGTACCATTACACTGAAGGTTAGGGATTCAACATAAATTTTGTAGAGACAAACATTCTGTCCATGACACTTAGCTGATGGCTCCGAGCCAGGCTCCTGCCACCCTGTCCTCGGCCCAGAGCTAGAAGGGAGTGTGCGGAAGAGCTTCTTATAAGGCCCAGCCCTGCAGTTCCATGTCACTTCTGCTCCCATGAGCCAGGCACACGGTCACACCTGAAGGCGAGGTGTCCTGGGCTTGTGGACCTGGCGGGAGGCTGACCTCACTCTTCACTGTGGAGGGAAATATCAATGTTGTGCAACAAGGAGCTGCCTCCAGGAGGAACTGCCACCCTTTAGGACTACAGGGCTTGGTGATCGATTAAGGGTGACAGAGAGACAAAGCGAGAGGGAGGGTCACACACATCAGAATCAAGTCATTGGCCAGTGTCAGGCTTCTGCTGGCCAGGTTGCACAGTACACAGTACCCCTCCCCCTTCTCCTTTCCCCCTAACCAGCTTACTCTCCGTTGTATAGATTTGCATTCTTCCTTTGTATGAACTCATTTAGAGGATATCCAATCTTGCATAACTGCCTTGCAGAGTCTGTTGCATTAATAATAACAATTATCAGGGCTTCATAGAGACGCCTTGTGTAAATGACCCCAGTTAGTGCTCGGAGGAGGCGGGCCCTTTCAGGGACCCCGTTTGCAGTTGTGAAGATGGGACTGTGGGCAAGTGAAATAAGTCGTCTAGGCCCAGCGGGGAGTGAGCCAGGTGCTGCCTCCAGCTTACACACACTCAGCCTGTACAGAACACTGTGTGGTCGGGAAGTTCGTGTTCTCTTGGTGTTGACAGCCGCGGAGACTGAGACCTGGGAGAGACAGCTGATCAGCCAGGGGTCTCCTCCCATTATGGTAGCTAGATTCATACAATCAGTCCTTCCTACCACCCTCTCCCACCCTCCCCTGCCTCAGCCCTCAGGGCAGCTGGACAGCCCGAGAGGTCGCAGAGAGCCAGGGGTGCCCTGTGTGGGTGCCCAGGGGTGCTCTTTCCCTGCCCACCACTCCAGGCCCAGGCTGCAGAGGTCCCTGCTACATCAGAGATCGGGGGGCACAAAGTCTGAGCCCCTCAAGGTGGCACTGCTCCTTCTCCCTCTTCCTCCCTCCTTAGGACTCAGAGGATGCTCTGAGGTAGAGAACACGTAATGGCACTGATTTGGAACTTATGTATGGTAGTCTTTGTCGTAGGTATAATGGTTCCATATGTAACCAAATAGCTTAGAGGAAGAGAATATCTTTTTCCCCAGGAGCGGGCTGCCCGTCAAGCAGTGTGGCAGCCTAGAAGCTGGAAAGGCAAGTAGCCGATTTTCCCAGGAGCCCCCAGCAGGAGCGCAACCCCGCCCTCATCTTGATTTGAGTGCCTCCTGTGAGATCGGTTTTGGACTTTTGACTTTCAGAATGATCAGATCATAAATTGGACACTAAATTTTAAGTAAACTTTTGAATTTAGTTTTTAATTTGAACGACTACATTGATGATGATGATGATGATGTTTTTTTACAGCAGCTGCAGGAAGCTGACACATCTTCTCACAGGCATTTGGACATATGAGGAGCTGTGGGGCGTCACCAGCTCACAGAACAACTGGAGCCCTGATCCTGGAAGGAACCATCTGGAGCAGGACAGCAGGGAGGAGAGAGGTGTCTAGGGAAGGACCTGCGGGGAGACACGTCCAGGAAAGGACAGACCACACTGCTGCTTCCGATGGCAGGGTCTCCAGACAGGGGCTGGGTGGGCCGGTGTGGCCCCTGGCGTTGTGTGCAGTCTGCGTAGATGGAAACCTCAGACAGGAGCTGGCCACTCCCTGTGAGAGCTGAGGGCACAGGCTCAGGGTTTCGATGGGACAGGAGGTAGGACCTGAATATGCGATGAGCTGGTTAGCAGGGTCTAGCAGGCCAGGTCCAAGTCTCATCAGCGACTCCTCTCTTACCTTGAATGCGGCAGGGATGGTCTTTTGGAAAATGGGGAACAGGGCAAATGTCCCACAGCACCTCTCCCTGCGGGAAGACTTGGAGTCCAGTAGCTCCAAGCCCTTGAGAAATGATACTGGATCTTGACTGCTGTCTGGTTCCGGGTACTCCCGTTGGAGGTGACCTTGAAATTTTGAGGGGTTATAAACTTGTCCTACAGTGTGATGGGAAGGCACAGTAGCCAGGGCCAGACAGTTCCAAAGCCTCCTGCTGGTCAGCAGGAGAGTCTGGCCTGTGGGACAAAGGCCGGACCAAGGCCCCCTGCTCTGACAGTGTCACTCATGCTGGTGGTCGGAGAACCTCATTCCTGCCTTTGACCATTCATGTGGCAGAAAACCAGGAGTTCAGGGGATGAGACCATGGGACCTCAGAGGCAGCTTTGGGCCTCAATCTCTGATCGTTGTTTATGGGCTGTGAGACTTGGGACAAGCTCCTTACTTTTCTGAGCTGTGGTTGTTTCTCTGTAAAATATGCTAAAAAGGACTGGATATGCGGGGGGGGGGGGGGGAGTGAAACCTATGTGAATGCACCCCGCTGGGTGCTGGTCCCTCAGAATGCTGGGTCTGCCTGGCTGCTGCCTCCTTTTGTCCCCTGGGCTCCTCACCACTTTCCCAGGTGGTGTTCTGGGCCCCCAATTGCTTCATCCTCCCAGCCTGTTCCCCAACCCCAGCTCCATTCTTACTTGTCCTGCCCTGCCATGACCCTAGCACTTCTGCTCCCTTTCAGAAACCTTTGGAGGGCTGACTGAGTGGGGTAATGGGTGTGGCCTGTGGAGCCAGGCTGCCTGGATTCAGTCCTGGCTGGGTGTTGTCCTCACTTACTCACCTGTCAAGGGTAGGTGATAGCAGTAGTACCCCAGGCCCGGCATTAGGAAAGGACTAAGTGAGTTCATGCATAGAGTGCTTAGAGCAGCTCCTTGCATGCGATAAACACCCATGGAATGTTCATTCTTTCCAGCTGGGGCCCTCCTCTGTTCTTCCAGCTCCATTGCAAAATGTTCTGTCAGGTGCCTTGTACCTCTCTCCTCCTGCCCCTTCTCACAGCCCTTCCCCCCCGCCCCCCCCCCCGCCTTCCCTACTACCCAAGCCCCCTGGCACTCAGAGGTGTCACCCAAAGGCCTCGCCATGCACAGGCAGCTCCCTGGCCCACAATTAATACAGACACACTTGGGGATCTGGGGTTAGTGTTCTAGGGGCCTCTGATGTTGGCGGGTGGACAGAGTGACGATGGGTGGGTGTGGAGGGCAGGCGGGTGGGGTGTCACGACTGATGGTGCTGCAGGAGTGGAAGCAGGGATAACACACTGCTCGCCGGTGCAGACCTAGCACCACCCTCTTGTTTTCCCTCAGAAGGCAGAGCAAGCTGGGACACGCAGAAAGTCAAGGACACGAGGAATCTGGTGGGAGCCCAGTGAAGAGAGTCGGGATGCAGACCTAGAGGGGCAGAGAGGCTGGGCCGGGAGAAAGGAGGTCTTTGGAGGAAGAAGGACGCCATGAGGGCTTGGGAGATGAACTGCCACCCTTGTGCTTGTTTCTGGGGACAGTGACAGGCTGGCCTGGGTGCTGCCTGCCCTCCCCTCGCCCCCCATCCTGCCCGGACCATGGACTCATTCAGAAGCTGCCTTTTCTGCCTCTATTGTGGCCTCCCTACTGGACAGATGGGATGGAGAGTAGGGTCATCAGCTCCTGTGAGGCCCCGAGGAACCATGCATGAAACCCACCCTGCCCCCTTTCTCCGGGGAAGCTCCCGGGTGGGGGAGTGGACATGTGATGATGAGAGGGGCAGCTGAGAGGAATGAATGAGTGGATCTAGTTCTGGGAATTCTGGTGGAGCAGAATGAAACAACAGACACTGTTAAATAGAAGTAGAATTCACTGGAAAGCAGCATGTTGAATACTATTCAACATGACATCAATTCCTTTAGGCCTCAGATTCAATTGCAGTCTCTAGGGAGCATAGCGATGGGGGATAATGCGATCCAGCTGGCTGAGCACGGGGATGCTGGTCCTTCCCCGACCCGCAGGCACGAACGCAGTCATGTGGTGGAGCTTTGGTCAGAGATTCGGCATCTGACCTGGGCTGCATTCACAGGCCAGGCACACCCATACCTCAGGCTTCCATGGGTGAGGCTTTGGCAAAACCCTTTAGTGCGACACTGGCGTGCTCATAGATCCTATCCGTATAGGGACCTCAAAGGGGTTGCATGACAGCTTGGGAAGCTGTCCTCAGAGCTTTTCTATCTGAAAAACTAACTTGAGGAGCAGGGAATGTGGGCAAGTATCACTGCAGACTGCAAGGGCAGTCCAGAGCTTGGAGACTTTCTAGAGTCCTGCCTGTCCCCAAACTTCCTTCCACTAAGACATGGTGGTAGTGACATCCACCTGGGGCCTCCTCTCACAGCTCTGCCCAGACAATCAGCTTTCAGGCAGATGAGTCAAGACACAGGGAGAGTGGATTCCCATTGAGCTAACTGGAAGACCACCCTTTTGCTCCCCTGCGAGAAAGCATCAAGGAATGTAGGAATGACATGACAGGGCCGATACTGAACCTACCTTCATGTCAGAGAAAGGAAATGATCTGCAAGCCCGTCACTGGGGGCACTGGAACTACAGTTAGTGACATAGCACTTGCAACACCCAGGGTTGATCTTGACCCCCTGTGTGCAGGGGCAAGTGGGCTAGAAAACTCGTCCACACTGAATGAACGACATGACGCTTCTGGGTGAAGTTCAAAGGCCACCAGCTCCCTGAACTCTGGCTGCTTAGGTAAGAAGGGTAGGGGATGCCCTCATGTCACAGGTACCAGCCTTCATGGAATTTCCCATGATGCAGAGGGAACCAGGTACAGATGCCTGGAGGGCTGTTGAGAGAAAGGTTGCCATGGTGACCAGGAGGCCAGAAGACTAAGGAGTGAAGGGAGTCAGCTCAAGCCCAGGGTGAGTGCCGGGCAGGACATGTTTCTCTCCCAGCTCCCTATTGGGTGCTCTCCACTGGCTTGGGCCTGATCTAGGGCGGTGTAGTGGCCACCTGTCTCAGGTACCCCTCCTCGTCTGTCACCCGAGGGTCTCTGGCCTTGGGAGCACCTTCCACATGGGTGCTCTCTGTTTGGCAGGCCCTCGGGAAACCCCCTTCCAGTCTCCCACACACCCCGGAGGCACTTGGGGGAGAAGCAGCCACAAGGAAGGGCGAAGTGCAACATTTGGGAAGTTAGAAGAGGTCTATGCAGTTTCCTAAGTGTTATCATGCTCCCTCCCCATCCAGCTTGCAAGGACAGTTCCTGCTGCCCTAGATGCTGCTCCTTCCTCCTCTTTGCTAGCTCTCATTTTCCTTTTGTTCCCATATTGAGTGATGGGGACTCCAGCAACCTCTACATCCTCTCTCAAGTCTGGGTTAGACTCCTGCTGCCACACCCACCCACCTTCCTCCATCAAGTACGCAGCCCAGGGTATGGCAGTGCCTGCTGGCCAGGCTGTATCTCGCATTTTGGGAAGAAGACTAGAGCAGGAACATGTCTGTCTGCTCCCAGCCCAGGACCTGGCCCATAATATATGTTTACTTGTTTGGTGGGTGGAGGCGGAGAGACAGATTTTTGAAACTGAATTGCATCTCTGGAAACCCAACAGACCATTCAAATGTGGAATTCTGTCCTCTTAGTTTCGATTCTAAATGGTGGTGAAGGAGAGAGCAATCTTATAGAATCCCTCTGAAGCTCATCGTTGCTGTTCTAGAATCAAGGGTAGGGACAAAGAGGATGTTAGGGCCACATGCACTTGTCCTTGGCTAGTTGGCAAGCTCAGAGGGGAGAGTTGTCAAGGAGAAGGAGTTAGAAGGTCAAGGAGAAGCTGGGACACCCCTAGCACACCCCACTGACTCTGTGAATACTGTGTAACTGAGAATTACCTTCCTCGGCTGGCTGGCACAGCTTGTCCAGGGGGATCTTGGCTCCCCCAGCCCCTTCACTGTTCACTCTTTGGAATGTTTGACACTTGTGACTTGTCTGGTCTCTTGAAATGCAAGTCAATATCTCACCCATGAGCCAGGTTGGCAAAAAAAACCCCAGAAATCAGTAATCAGGCCCCCCTTCCCTCTCTGAAGGACCACCAATGGTCAGTTTGATTCTGGAAGGATGCAAATGTGAATCTAGCTCAGGCACCCAGCTCTGTAAACATGAGGCTCTCCTTGGGGCATAGCCCACCGCAAGGAATTTCCCAACATGCATAGCACTTGGCGGAGAGAGTTAGCTGAGTGACTCCTGAATGCATGACAGGGAATGGGAGCCATGAAAGGGGCAGGATCCAGGGGAGCATCGGTGATAAGACACTAAATGTATGCATCCAGCAATGCGCCCCCGCCACATGGAGGGTGGGGTCCCCAGTTCTCTCTTTCCCTCAGATCCTGGAAGTGGGCTTGCCTAGATCACTTTTATGGCAAACCGCACCACCAAGGCTGTTGGATGTTGGTCATCAGATCTCCTTCTCCTGGTTGAGGTGCAGGACGAGGGGAGGTCAGCAGGGGAGGCCACCATCAGCGATTTAAGAAGAAGGACCTGAGGCTCTGGAAGAACATGGACTTCTGCCTCTGCTTCTGTTTCTTCTTGATGATGGGCACCCACACCAGGCCGCACACCAGCATCATGAGTCCCAGGGACAGGAACGCAGGCCCTGTCATCTTAAGGACCTTAAGGCTCATCTCACCCAGAGTCAGGGTGTAGGCCAAGCAGGTGATGGCCACGCCAAAGAGGAGGATGGCGCCGCCCACGGACATGATGACGATGGGCTTGCGGTAGATCTCCCAGTTACTCCTGGGGGCTTCGGTCCAGACAGACTCACTTCTGGAGCTGATGCACAGCGAGCTGGCAGTCTGGCTGGGCAGCAGGTCCTTGGATTCAGGAGACTTCTCGTCGACCTCCAGGGCTTTGGGGAGAGCCTCCATCGTCACAGCTCCTCAGGACCCCGCATGCGGGACCTGCAGCAGCTAGGAGCAAGGGCAAAGCCACAGGGTTCCTCCCACAGCATCCGCCTCCAGCCGGCCTCAGTGGAGGGTCAGACAGGGCTTTTGTGCTGAAGCCAAAGGAAAATCAGATGAGAGCCACATAAAATAGAAACCACTCAAGCTGGTATGTGTTCCTCTTGTCAGAGATAAATATTATATCATCTAATCAAGCTTTCAGTATTTAAAACTGGGAACAGCAGTGCCCATTCAACAAACAAAATCAACAGTTTACTGATTGGCATCTTACTTTCAGACTCAATAGCTTTCTAGCTCTGTGATCTTGAGTGAGTTACTTAATGTCTCTGTGCCTCAATTTTCTTATCTATAAAACTAGAAGCCCATCGCAGGAAGATTCCTGCAAGAATAAGGCTTTCTCAGGGATATTCCTGCAAAGATAGGGCTTCCTGCGGCTGGGGCAAAGCAGAGAAGGGAGCGAAGCCCGCCTCACTCCGTCGCGTGTGTGCTGCCTCAGTTCCCTCCCTTCTCTGCCACTTCGCCCCCTTCTGCAGCACTTGGCTTCCTTGTACACTGTCTTCAGTCTTCACTCCATGCCTGCATATGCAAATTAACCACCATCTTGGTGGGGTTAATTTGCATACTCATTCTGATTGGCTGGTGAGTATAGCAGAGTGACACCAATTTGCATGTTTCTCTTTTATTCGTGTAGATGGGATAATACTACAACTTATAGGGCTTTCAAAAGGGTTCAATAAATCAAGACATGTAGCCCTGACCAGTTTGGCTCAGTGAATAGTGCGTCGGCCTGCAGACTCAAGGGTCCCAGGTTCGATTCCGGTCAAGGGCATGTACCTTGGTTGCAGGCACATCCCCAGTGGGAGGTGTGCAGGAGGCAGCTGATCGAGGTTTCTCTCTCATCGATGTTTCTAACTCTCTATCCCTCTCCCTTCCTCTCTGTAAAAAAATCAATAAAATATATTTTAAAAAATTAAGACATGCAATGCATTGGAACAATGTCTGGCATATTGCAAGCACCCCATAATGGGTATCATTTGTCCATCAGAGTAGTGATACTTAAGACATAATCGTGTGTGTGTGTGCAAGCACAGATGTAGTGTCTGCTAGTGCCAGGAGCTGCACTGAACAGCCTTTCCTCAAATAGGAACCTCACGGTACCCCTGTGAGCTAAGCACCCTATTTTACAGATGAGGAAGCCAAGGCTCAGAGAGGTGAAGCTGGTGACCACAAGGTCGAACTAAACCCAGTCTGCCCTTCTCTTACAACACGGGCTACGTGCGGGCTGGAGGCCATCTGTGAGTGCCGCCTGGGGTTTTATGCGCTTTGTCAGCGCAGGGCAGCGATGCCTCCGGTTCAGTGTGACCTTTAATATCTAAACGACCCCTTTTCCCACCACCCGTGTGAATCACATCTGCTTCCCACCTTCTTGTTCTTAGGCCCATAAGGGTACAGAGCGAGCCCAACTGCCTAGTCCAGTTTCTCGCCTAGAGCCCATGGGTGTTCCTCGCAGTCACCAGAGCTCTCTCATCCCCCAGTGCCATGGGGAGGCAGGCGGTTGCCTATGCAGAGCAATAACTACTCCCCCAGAGTAGTTATTAACTACTCTGTCATATATATATATATATATATATATATATATATATATACACACTAATAAAAGCGAAATATTAAAATTAACCGTTTCTCCGAGACAGGGTAAGCCACGCCCACCAGCCAATCAGAGCGGCTGTATGCAAATTAGCCCAGCAAACATGGCGGCCGCCACTCACGGACCTGAGTAAACAGCCCTTTCCATTGCGGCAGGAGCGAAAGTGAAGCTGCGCCCTTCAGCTCAGCTCCGATTAAACTGCCTCTAGCGAAACACAGCTTTTTGAAACATTGTAACAATCATAGAATCCTCTGGAGCTGAAGGAAAGAGCAGCTCCGGCCTAACCAGTAAAAGTAACA
>PVJC01024605.1:0-25411 GCA_004026665.1 Murina feae | reverse complement strand
GAGAGAGAGAGAGAGAGAGAGAGAGAGAGAGAGAGAGAGAGAGAGAGAGAGAGAGAGAGAGATAGTACCCTCTGAGGGGTTAATGTTGCCTGGGGTTTCCAAAAGGAAGAGAGCATGCAACTGTGGCTCCGAGTACTGGGGGTACAGCCGACACCCCCTGGCGCCTCTGAAGGTGGCCTGGCCCTCCGGCGGGTCAACGCTTCAGCAGCAAATCCTGTGGGACAGGAATCTGGGGCTTTGCAAGCCGCAGGCTCTGTGCTGGGCCCTTAACGCTCAGTGCCTCCCAGTCCTGGGGGCTCCTGGACGCCCCTGCCCGCTGCCGGCTGCTTTTCAACCAGATGCTGGGGGCCCCTCTCAGGTGCAGGGGGGAGCTGAGGTGGCCGGGTATTGGGGCGCCCCTCTCAGGTGCAGGGGGGAGCTGAGGTGGCCGGGTATTGAGGCGCCCCTCTCAGGTGGGGGAGCTGAGGTGCGGCCGGAAAAGAATTTGGAACTCCTTACTCCTTGGGGGGGAGCTGCAGGTTTGTGAAGTGCCACTCCCCCAAGCCCCCCATCTGTGAGTCCATCCGCACCAGGTGGGGTCTCAGCCTCTCCCACCGCCCAGGGGTGAGGAGCTGCCCGGCCCCCACCTTCTTCCAGGAAACCTGTGCGCCCCTGGGGCTCCCCTGCTCTGCTCCCTGACTCCCCGGCGCCCGCCCCTCAGCCTGCACCGGGCTGTGCAAACGGAACCCGAAAGCCAACCCCGAGAAAGGAGTAGAGGAGACGCATTCAGGAAGGTTCCAGAATCATCTTAGGATGATTCCCGAGCTCTCCATGGTCTTAACGCCTACCTCCCATACAGCAAGTGTGAGAGAGGCAGTAAGAAGGTATTTAAAAAGCCG
Source organism: Murina feae (assembly GCA_004026665.1). Classification (NCBI taxonomy): domain Eukaryota; kingdom Metazoa; phylum Chordata; class Mammalia; order Chiroptera; family Vespertilionidae; genus Murina; species Murina feae. Next base: position 24,533 of record PVJC01024605.1, on the reverse strand, counting down.
AACAGACTTGAGCTGTGCTTGCCAGCCCCTCGGCCAGGGCCGCGAGGGTGCGCAGGCCGGGGCGCGTGGGGTTGTGCTCCACGGAGCCCCCACGCTGGTGGACTCCAATGAGAGCAGAATGGCGTGGAGTTGCAGACCCTGCAACCTTGTTTAGGACCCAAGTTTACTCATCTGTGAAATGGGGTAATCAAAATGGAGTGAGAACGCAGTGCATTGAGCCCTGGACAGTAGACGCCGTAGCAGCTGTATGTGCTGGTGGAGGCGCGGGAAGCGGGGGAGCTTGGGCCCGCTCAAGGCAGAAACAGCGGGGCATGACCTCACCTCTTCACAGCCCGTTGTCCTTGGCCTGGGAGATGTCCGTCCGCGATCAGAGCCTGCTCTGCTGCTGTGCTGGGGTGAGCGCTTCTTGCAGATAAGCGCTTCATGCGGGTAAGAGCTTCATGCGGGTAAGCGCTTCAGGGCGGGTAAGTGCTTCATGCAGGTAAGCGCCTCTTGCAGGTAAGCGCTTCATGCGGGTAAGCGCTTCGTGCGGGCACTGAATGAGGGCAGGAGTGGCTGAGCACCAGTCTGCAACTCTGAGATCAAAGAGGCGGCAGAACCAGGCCTAGAACCCTGATCCCGTTTCCATCGCATTCTTGGCCTCTGGCCTGTGAATTATTGAAAGCAATCACTTCAAGTGGATGATTGAATATCATTTTGGGAGAAGTGACTTGAAGAGGGACCACGCACGGTCCAGTAGTTTGTAGGTGCTTCATGGCTGAGAAACTTCAACATGCCACTGATTGAGTCCTACTTGTGTGCCTACCACAAAACTCTTCCAAAAGCAGAAAGGCAGGAGTTTTAGATACGGCCAGCAGCCAAGAGTCTCAGACAGACAGCTGCCTGGGACAAAGCATGAACTTGGTGAAAAAATCGGATTATACTTCCTTTGCTAATTTCACTAGATACTGGAGTTACATTAGGGAACTGGCCTTCATTTCTGCAAGAACTCCCAGCCCCCACTTCTTCTAGCGACCCCTCCTTTATTCATAAGCCTGGGGTCCCCTACAAGTTCCTGGTTTACTCAGCCCGTCCCTCTGCAATCTGGGGATAAATTGTTCCAAGGCCTCGTTCCCACGCTGCACAGAAGTCCAGTCACTGAGGAAGCGTAGGGAAAGACCTCCTTCAGAGACACATTGAGTGTCCTATTTTACATCATAAAAGGGATCTAGCTTTTCTTTTAAAATACCAGGTGTACCGGGTAATAATAGCGGATTTTGTAATCAAAGAAAAAACGATAATTTCAAGAGAAACATCAAAAGTGCTTTATTCAAAGTAATGTCCATCACTAGCTACACATTTCCCCATCTTTCAGGTAATTTGTGGATACCATCCCAATAGAACTTTTCTTGTTTTGAGGCAAACCATTCAGAGACTCAATTTTCTACTTCTTTGTACATTTTGAAGTGCTGCTCAGAAAGTGCGTGTGCCATTGATCGGAACAAGTGGTAATCTGAAGGAGCAAGGTCTGGTGAATACAGTGGGTGGGTTAATACTTCCCAGGCAAGATCTTTTAACATGTCTTTAACTGGTTTTGAAGTGTGTGATGGTGCGTCATCATGAAGCAAAATTACTTTGCCGTGTCTTCTGGAACATTCTGGACGTTTCACGATCAAAGCATGGTTCAAATTGATTATTTGTTGTTGGTAGCGATCAGTATTAATGGTTTCACCTGGTTTTAGAAGTTCATAATATACCACACCTTCCTGATCCCACCAAACGCAGAGCATCCAAAGTGATTTGACTTTGTAGTCAATGTTGATGGTTGACCTGGATCAATCCATGATTTTGTGCATTTGGGATTCTCAAAATAAATCCACTTTTCATCACCAGTCAGAATTCAATGCAAAAAAGACTTTCTTTCATGCTGTTGAAGCAACATTTTACGGATGACTTTTCAGTTTTCCATTTGTCTTTCATTCAGTTGATGTGGCACCCATTTTCCTTCCATTAAAATCTTTCCCATTGCTTGTAAACGATCAGAAATTGTTTGCTGAGCAACGTTTAATCTTTCTGCAAGTTGTTTTTGAGTTTGACACACATCTTCATCCAATAATGCTTGTAATTGTTGGTCTTCAAACTTTTTCAGTTGACCTGGACATCTTTGTCTTTCACAGTGAAATCATAACTTTTAAAGAGTTTAAACTAGCGTTCACAAGTATCTTGAGATGGAGCATGTTCACCATTATCTTCCCAAAGTATTCAGCAGCATTTTTCTTCAAAATAAAGTAATTAATTAAAACGTCCCGCAAATGCCTTTTTTGGCACAAAATTCGACATTTTTAAGCATAAAAATATTTATGATGTTAACACCTTCAGAAAATTTGACATATGAAGTTTTGAAGCTTGTTGTCAATACAACAAAGTAGCATACATACCAAATCACATATATATCAACATATGTGTAACTCCATCTATTGAAAAAAATTTGCATTATTAACCGGTACACCTAGTATGTTTTCATCTGCCCAAGAGTTTGTCTAAATTCTTTTCCTTTCCCTTCTCAGCTGGTTTTTGGTTGTTTGCCTATTCAAAAAGAAGCAGTGAAGGGAAAAGGAGCTAGAACTCTGATGAATAGTTTACTTCTTGTTAGCAACCTAAGTTAAACATTGAATGACAGAATCCAGTATGGGCTGAATTGCCATTTAGGAGTAAATGCCTGGCTTCATTTTTCTATGCTTTCCTGACCACTGCTCCCCCCAGCTACCCCAATGCCAGGTATAATGTCTGAGCAGGTCTTCTGGGTAGTTGTCAGCGCTTATTTTTATAACCTCTTACATAACAGCTTCAGATACAAACACAAACATAGCTCACATCAAGGAGAGCATCTATGTAGGCCATGGAGCTAAAACAGACCCTCAGAAATGTGCTTGCCATTTCCTTTGGCGGTATTCATGGGCTCCCTGGAAAGCCTTGGTCCTCCTCTCTGCTGCTGGCAAGGTCTAATTTGGGTAAGATCGTGGCAGGTGCCAGCAAAGGACAATAAGCCTTTAATTAAGGGCTGGAGAGCCAGAAGTCAGGAAAATTACCTCCTAATGAGTTTCTTTTTCACACTGGCATTTCTCCTAACTTCCCTACAAACAATAACTGCATGCTCCATCAAGGTAACTGTGGTCATTAATCTCGGGTAGCACAGGAATTTCTTGTAACATAAAGGTAGAAATAGAATTTTTTTGTGTGTGTAATACCTTGAAAAATTAATGTTAATGTGTATTCCTGGTTTGAGGCCATTGATTTTGCTATGGTGATGCTGAGTGTGATCCCACTTGTTCTCTCCATGCAGATACCGTCTGTGCAAAGTTCTCATTATATCTGACATTAGAATTAATGTAAACATATTCTGGTAATGGCCGTAGTTTCAGTCACTTGCCTTGAGGGAGATTTTGAATGCAGAGCCTGAGCCTGCTAAGCATCGTTGCTATGGAGGCTGTATGGATTAATTAAGGCCTTCAACAGATGTGAAGTGTGCAGAATGCACTGTTTTCTGCTAGTAATGAAAGAGAGTACATGTATACGTGAGAGAGGGAAAAAAAATTGAGACAATCAGAGACAAAGAAGTCAGACAGATGTGCTTGGCACTGGACATACAATATTTCTCCTAGTAAGAATAACTGCTGGTAACTCTCTAACACGTCTCCATTTTCTCCTCCACCCATGGCCGACAGAATGAGTGCTAGAAATGGCCAAGCAACACATCCATTCTGCCCTTTTTGTCTGATTTATAAGAGGCATAGGAATATGCAAAAGCATGTTCCTGATCAGTGGGTTGTCTGAACACTCAAAAAACCAAACTGAACTGTGTGAGTGTTTTTTAAACTACCTGCCAAGGAGACAAAGTTTGCAGACTGGAGCTATATTTGTTACCCAGCCTGCTGGGGTTATTGTCATCACTGAATTGGTAGCCAAGATAGAAACTGGCTGCCCAGTGCTGTGGAGAAATTATCATAGGAATGCTTTCAGGATTAGAAAACAAATGACATAGCAATCTAGATCAGATTTTATTTGGAGGACATGTCATTGTTTTAGTTAGAAATAAACTTGTTGGTTTTTAAAACACTATTTCTGTTTTCACCTGAATGATAGTAATATTAGGTTTAGGTCTAAGTTCAGCAAATTAGTTTCTGTTTGACTCCTGCTTAGTGTAAGGTGACCAGACGTCCCACTTTTGGTGGGACAGTCCTGATTTTTAACCATTTGTCCCGCGTCCCTCGGTGTTTTAAAAAAAGTCCTGATTTTTGGAAAGAGACATATGTACTACTCTTTGTAATATTTTAAGTAATAATCCTATATAATAAAAGAGAAACATGCAAATTGACCATCCCTCTGCTACACTCAAGCAATGTCCACCAGACACACCCACCAGCCAATCAGGAGCAAGTATGCAAATTAAACCAACTAAGCTGGAGCGAGCAGGCGGCTTGGGTTGCCCCTTGCAATGGAGGAAGCCAAGCTTGCCACCTGCCCTGGTAGCCCTGGGCTTTGCTCAAGCCTACAAAGTTTCTATTATAGAAGATAAATAAATCCCAGAAAAAAGAAAGGAGAGTCTGGGAGCTTGGGTCACCGGGGGGCATGGCCAGCCTGAAAACGGCCCCCAGCCCCTCACCCAGGCTGGCCAGGCACCACAGTGGGATTCCCCACCCTGAAGGGGGTATGGGCAGCCTGAAAATGACCCTCAACCCCTGACCCAAGCTGGCCACACCCCCATGGGGTGAGGGTTCCTGCTGGGAGGCTTGGCCAATCTACAAACAGCCATCAGCCCCTTACCCAGGCTGGCCAGGCACCCCAACGGGGACCCCCACCCTGAAAGGGGTATGGTCAGTCTGAAAATGGCCCTCAGCCCCTCATCCAGGCTGGCCAGACACCCCAACGGGACCCCCATCCTGATCTGGGACACTCTCAGGGCAAACCAGCCGGCCCCCACCTATGCACCAGGCATCTATCCTATATAATAAAAGGGTAATATGCAAATTGACCCTAACAGCAGAACCACTGGGAATGACTGGTCACTATGACACACACTAACCACCAGGGTGCAGATGCTCAATGCAGGAGCTGCCCCCTGGTGGTCAGTGCACTCCCACAGGGGAAGCTCTGCTTAGCCACAAGCCAGACTGATGACTGCCAGCACAGCGGTGGTGGTGGGAGCCTCTCTGGCCTCCTCAGCAGCGCTAATGATATCCGACTGCAACTTAGGCCTGCTCCCCTCTGGCAAGTGGACATCCCCTGAGGGCTCCTGGGCTGCCAGAGGGATGTCTCACTGCCAGCTTAGGCCCGATCCCCCAGGGAACGGGCCTAAGCCAGCAGGTGGACATCTCCCGAGGAGTCCCAGACTGCGAAAGGGCGCAGGTCAGGATGAGGGACCCCTCCCCCATCCTGAGTGCACAAATTTTTGTGCACTGGGCCTCTAGTAATAATAATAATAAAGAACTCCTCCCTAGTCAATGGTGTCCCGCTTTACCAATGTTAAAATCTGGTCACCTTAGCTTAGTGCCCCAATGAGGGGTGTCCCCATGTTGCCTCTTTCTGATAGACAGGAAGGAGTTAATGGGTTGAAATCATCCTAAGACTTTTTTGCTGGACTGGCAGCAATTTGAGACTTAGAACTGATAGCTTTTGAAGCATGATCCCTTTTTCTTTGTCTCACATCTGTGGAAGCAGTGTTGTCTGAAAATGGGGAATCAGAAAGCATCACAGAGATACTTTGTTTCCTTGGGGACAGTGTCCTTGTGGCCTAAGTCAGCCTCTTCCCATCCTTAGACGATGGAGGTGAGTCAGAATAGAATGATGTAATGAAGAATTGCATAGCCTGAGAGGGAGAAAGATGAAATAGAGATGGAGATAGAGATAGAGATACAGAAATAGAGCTATCAACCAAAGCTTGTTATTTGATTGTACACTTATGCCCCTAAACAATAAGACATCTTCCCCCATGCCCAAAAAATATTTGCCCAGACTTACCATGCCACTGATTACAGCCTGGCTCAGTCTACGAATGGGGCAATTTTTTTCTTCTTTTTCTAATGAGGTGGTGAAGACTGTAGGTGGCACTCTTATATCTTGGAGGTCAGACACTTTGCACTTGTGTGCTATTGGGAGCTGTAGAGATAGGGGAAGAGGGACAAATTGGATCAGTGTGCATTTATCACCGTCTGGGGGTAACACTCAAGTTCGCATCTTCATTTCTGCATTTTCTCCAGATGTGATCTTTTTTTCATGCATCCTCAAGCTTGATTGTTAAATCTGTTGTATTTTCCATCTTTCTTTCAATTTGAGGATAATCTCTATTTATCTCATGGGAGAAAGCCCTTACTGAGGCCACAGAAATAGAAAGAATTAGTATTTGCCCTTTGAATCAATGGTTTATTCTCTCTGGTCACTAATAAGAAAAATGACCTTTTAAAAAGTATTTTTTTCTTTTCCCCAAGACTTACAGATTAAGGGGAAATTATATTCTGGGTTATTGGTTTACTGAAGAAGATATTGGGATGGGAGAAAAAAACAGTGGTTTGATGCCATTTGAGGGACATCTGTTAAGTGTCTGAGTAAAAGAGCAACAGTGGAAACCAGGAAACAAATGAATAAAATTAGAGCCAGGTTAGGGAATTAATTCAAGAGGAAGATCTACTTTTCCACTAAATTGTCAAATTTTGAGAAAGGATTTTATTCTTTTTAAATGTTAGTATGTCTTCTTTCTCTGTGTGTGTCTGCATATGTATGTGTACATACACACTACTTGTGGTCATTTTAATACAAGGTGGGGCAAAAGTATACAATTGTTCATAGGGGAAATAATGCAATACTTAAGAATTCAAGAATAAATACTCTGTTTCATGTATTGTAAACCTACTTTTGCCCCATCCTGTATACTTGCTGCTCCAGCAACAAACTTTGCTACTTCTCTTCTATTGTGTCCTTCCAGGTGTTAGTATGAAGCCAGAAGAACCTATTATTCACCATGCTATAGACACAACCCACAACCCCAGCAAGCCATGAAGATAAGTAGGAAACATAGAGACAGAGAGAACTGTTTTTCCTACTAAGCCATTGGCCAGTGGCCCAGAATTTACATCCTCTCTATTCATCCAACCATGAACCATGCATCACTATAAGGTCAGTGAATATTTGCTGTGTCCAGGACTCTGTTTGATGTGGGGGCACAAGATAGCTATTCTAAGATACCTACCCTCCAGGAGGTCACCATTTTTGGAGTCAGTCAAGACCTCTGTCAGCAGTGAAAGAGCTGTGTAGTTCAAGCAGCATCACCAAGTAGTAAAGTCCAACTATGAAATGAGGAGGCAAGCATACAGTTTTAGGAGTTACAATTAGTGGGAGATCTCTGAGAGTAAGGACAGACTTTGTGGCTGGCAAGTAATTCGGTTTGTTTTTCGTCCAGTATGAAGATTTTAAAATTTTTGTTTTAATCTTGTCTCAACAGGGGCAGACCACGCCTCAGGAGGTGTTTGGAAATGTGCATAGGGTTTTTGTTGTTGTTGTTGTTGTTGTCATGGTAACTGAGAAGAATTGCTGGCATTTAGTGGAGAGGAGGAGCAGGGAACATAAAGGTCCTGCAGTGGGTGGAATAGTCCCATCTGAAACAGTTGTCATACTCTAAAGCCCACTGAGAAACACTGATCAAATTCCAGCTTTCAGAGTATGTTATTTATTCACTACATGAACTACGAAGTGGGAAAGCATTTACGAATCTTCCGTACATTCTGAAAAGTGACTATAGATACTAGTAATTTGGTGTCTTGGTTTTTAACTATAGTTCAGATTTCTAGGAACACTTTCATAAAAATTCAAAGAGGAGTCTTAGTGCATGCATTCTTAGAGAAACAATTTCCATAACATTGTCAACCAAAAAAAAAAAATAATAGACCAACACAAAACCGCAGTTAATGAGGCTCTGACATTTTTATAAAACACATTCTAACTTTAGCTGATTTAAATTAAAAAGCCCAGCAGTGTAGCAGAGAGCTGATTGATTTGGAAGGCATGGATATGAGATAATGAGGCTCTGCTGTGCTCTTTATGGTGAGGGGTAATAAATGATCTATTCATGGCCCAAAGCAAAGAAGATGAGGCACTTTCTGTATTTGAACTACAAAAATTTGCATTGCATTGAGATTAAAAGGTATTCAAATACTGCCTTTCTTCTGCTCACAGTAGCATATTTTCATATTAGTCTTGATCATGAACAGGAAAAAGACCCTGGTAGGCATTTCATGTGTCAAAGCCACGAATGGCTGCTTTCTTAAATTTCCCAATATGCTTTAGACATGCCAGCCTTATAGACAGACAAGCAAAAATTTGTTCTATACGTGGGTTGGTCCTGCCTTGACCTGTCAAATGTGGGAGGTTTGAAAAGCTCAGGTCAGAAAGTTAAACCAATCTGCCTTCATTTTGAAATGTATCATCTGTTTTGGGAAGAGTGTTGACTTTGCATTTTCATGAGGGGCAACATAATCAGGAAGCTGTGAGTAGAAAGACACAATGACTGATAACAGGGCTTGAGCCCTTCTTCATTGAACAAAACTCTCATTCTTCAGTTTTCCACATTCATAAAATAGTCCAATAGTGAAGGTCACCCTCTCATAGAAGATTAATGAAGTGAGATGTAATGGACTTTAACCCAAGGATCAACCCCAAGATGCTTTTAAATGCTTTGGAATGAAACCACTCCAGGGACCTTTATCTGGAAGCTAGTTTGACAGAAGCCTTCTAGTAGCCCAATAAGAATTAACTAGGCAAGAGAACCCTTAATTTTCTTTCAGAAAAACTAGATACTCATTTTCTTTATTAAATGGAGATAAAAGCACAAGAGAGCTGTTCTGAGAGTCACATCAATAGATACAAAATTTGGTCACAGTGAGGTTTGTCCTTTTTATCAGGTTCCATTCATTGATCCAAAATAACTTCAGTTTTGACTTCTGTTTAGAAGTCATTGCCTCTCAAAATCAGAGTGGGAACAAGTTATTGGGCCCCCAAATATAGTTCCTGGTACTTCTCTTAAGAGGATATGTTGCTCCCGAGCATGTAAAAAATTATCTTCCCATTAGAAACCTGGAGTATTGATAAAGGCAAAAAATGAGTGAAGCAAAACAGTCCCTTTAGTCCTTTGAAATGTGATGCATATTATCCTAATTAGATATGTTTTATTTTTATTTTATTAAAATATGTTTTTATTGATTTCAGAGAGGAAGGGAGAGGGAGAGATAGAAACATCAATGCTAAGAGAGTTTCATGGCTTGGCTGCCTCCTGCATGCCCCAGGATCTAGTCTACAACCAGGCATATGCCCTGACTAGGAATAAAATTGTGACCTCCTGGTTCATAGGTCGATGCTCTCCTACTGAGCCACACTGTCCAGACCTAATTAGACATTTCTAAACAGTTTAATGTGGAGTAACTCTTGGAGTATTTATATTAATTTGTTCCATGGAGAAATACTTAATTATCATTTTTTTAGGTATTTCTTAAGTTGGTTGATGTTAATTAAGCTATGTCTGAAAATAAACTCTCCTTGATTTTCCCTGTAGGATTCATCAAGAGGTAGACTTTCAGGCAGCTTAATGAAAGACAAGGGCCCATCAACATTGTTTAAGGAACTGTAGGAACTGTGCTAATTGCCAGAGGCTCTGCATGCTGGTTGGCAACCTTGTATAGCCCACTGGGACACAACTGTCCCACCCTTTGCTCCAACCCTGCTTCCAAAGGGAGAAAAGGCATTTGGGGTGGGGGTGGGGTGTTGGGGGAAGCTGTGGAATTCTTACAACTGTGAGGCACAAGCCTACCAATGGAATCATCTGGGCAACATCAGGTTACATATTAGCATCTAGGAATGGCTGACATAATTCCAGTGAGCAAAGTGCTTCATTGCTGGTCCTAGTCATACAGAGTGTTAGGGTTTATACTACCAGTGGAGGCGTTTCGCCTCCAAAACATTCAGCTGAGTTTATATTGAAGTTCCAAAGTACTCCTCCAGCAATCTGAAGTTACAACTAAGCATTGGGAGTGCAGAGAAGTAATTTATAGTTAACTCATCCCAAAGTCATTAGATCAGTGGAGATGTGCCAGAGCCAGCTTTGTAGAAAGAAATTTAACTACATCATTTTCTCTACTTCATAGACATAGCTTAAATAGGATACAATAACAACAGGGGCCTTAACAGATCTCAGGTGAATTTGCAAAATGCAATATGGAGTAGTGGTTATGAGCCTGGGTTACTGATTACTACTGATATGACCTTAATTGATTTACTAATCTTTCTGTGCCTCCATTTTTCCTTTGTTAATTGAGCTAATAATATTGCCTACCTCATAAGGTTATTTTGCAGCATCCTATATAATAAAAGGGTAATATGCAAATTGGCCCTAACAATAGAACCACTGGGAATGACTGGTCACTATGCAGGAGCTGCTCTCTCATGGTTAGTGCGCTCCCACAGGATGAGCTCTACTCAGCCACAAGCCAGGCTGCCAGCTGCCAGCACAGTGGTGGAGGTGGGAGACTCTCCCACCTCCTCAGCAGTGCTAAGGATGTCTGACTGAAGCTTAGGGCTGCTCCCTGCTGGCAAGTGGACATCCCCTGAGGGCTCCCGGGCTACCAGAGGGATGTCTGACTGCCAGCTTAGGCCTGATCTTCCAGGGAGCAGGCCTAAGCTAAGGTGACCAGATTTAAAGCGGTACACCATTGATGGGGGGAGAGGGGTTCTTTTCTTTTCTTTTTTTAAATTATTACTTAAAATATTACAAAGAGTAATCGGGACTTTTTTAAAACGCCGCGGGACACAGGAAAAACTGTTAAAAATTGGGACTGTCCTGACAAAAGTGAGATGCCTGGTCACCTTCTCCTAAGCCAGCAGGTGGACATACCCCGAGGGGTCCCAGATTGTGAGAGGGCACAGGCCGGGCTTGGCTGAAGGACTACCCCGAGTGCACAAGGGTGCACAGGGCCTCTAGTACTATATAAAGCTCTTAGAGAGCTTTACCTGGTACATAGGAAACCCTCAGTAAACCTCCATGACTATATTAATAGCTATCACTAGAACTTACTTTCAGATACTTCATTTGTATGATTGCAGTCACTAATCACACCATTTCCTTGAAATAAATATCAGATTCACAGAGATCCCTTTGGCTGAGTAGTTAGAAGTGAATTACAGACCCCTGATTAATTCTCACAATATCATTAAGAAATAGATAAGAGAATACAATATTTCAAAGAAACTACCAGCATTCTACACAAGTATAAGCCACTTTCCCACAGTGGAAAAGAAAAGAGGTTCTTCTAATAGCCTCACTGTTAGAGATGGGGAAACAGTGCCAGGTCATCATTAGCTGGCTAGTTCTCTGGGCTTTCATGGTTCTTTTTCAGCTTGTTTCATGAACTTATTGACTTCATCTGGGAAGTGCTGATGACTAATTTACCACCCCCAATAAGGGAGGGTAAAGTAAAGACAGTAATGAGAGTTACTTAAATACAGTAGTCCCACCTTACCCACGGGGCATACATTCCAAGATCCCCAGTGAGTTTCTGAAACTGAGGACCCTACTGCTCGTGTGCATACACACACACACACACACACACACACACACACACACACACACACACATTATGTTTTCTCCCATACACAGGTCTCTTGATAAAGCTTACTTTATAAATTAAGCATAGTAAGAGATTAACAATGACAATAATAAAATAGAGCAATTATGACAATATACTGTAAAAATTATGTGAATGTGGCTTCCCCCTCTAAAAATATCTTATTGTAACATACACACCTTTTTATTTAAATGAAGCACTTTATGGATTCTCTTTGGCGTACAAATTGTCAGCATCACTTCTCTTGCACTTTGGGGTCATTATTAAGTAAAATAAAGGTTACTAGAACACTAACACTGCGATATTAAGATGATTGATCTGGTAATCAAGATGGCTACTAAGTGGCTGATGGGTGTAGATACACTGAACAAAGGGATGATTCACATTCCAGGTGGGATGGAGCAGAATGGCATGAGATTTCATTATGCTATTCAGAACATTATGAAATTTAAAACTTATGAATTATTTATTACTATAATTCTTTATTTAATATTTTTGGATCTAGGCTAACCACAGGTAACTGAAATGGCAGAAAGGGAAATCACGGATAAGGGGCACTACTGAATGACTTTTTTGGTTTTCTACTCAGGAACTTCAGCTAGAGTTAACACAAAAAACCCATAGAGCAAAAGGGAACAGCATTTGCCATTGCTTTGGTAAAAGCTACCTCTCAGGCAAGATACTAATTTTAGTGGGAATATGACCTTTTTGTCTCAGTATATTACATGTAATCAATAGGAGTGGGACACTGGTTATTTGTTTCATACACAACATTCCCAAGACTATTTCAGTTTCACTCTATTTCCTTGAGTCAAGATTAATATATCCCAGAATAGACTTAGAGAGGAAGGAGTCACTTCCTAAGGGTGGGAACTTCTGTATGTCTCATATTTGGGTGTGATAGGAATTCTCATTGGTTTTGTCTTCTGACCTAGAGGATTCTCAAGCACAATTTGTTAGGCAACAATGTGATATGTTGCTGAATGAGGCATAAAATCCCCTGAATCTAGAATAGAGGCTAACTGTCTAGTTCTATTTTTTTTTCCCTTGGGCTTAAACTTGTTCCCACAGAATCCATAAAGAAGACCATTTTGAATTCATAGGTTATATATTGTCAAAAGAAAAAAAAAAAAAGACACAAGATGATTGATTGACTCATTAATTGAACCCAGTACCTTTTCCTGAGCTGATAATCCCAATAGAACCATTCCTTTTTGTCATAGATCTCATTCTCTTGAACCAACATGAACTTGTCCCAGTTACTTCTGCCCACTGTGTCCATGTTATGATAGTGTATACTGAGGTACATTAGCTGCTTCCATGTGGTTTGTTTATGCAGCATGGGTTAATCACTCTACTTGAGCTGAGCTGATAAACTCTGCTGATCCTAATGCAAATGGTGAGCCACACATAGCAACTTAGAAGCCTGGGAGGTGTAGAGTCGGGAAGATCAAAGAGAGGAGTGGGCCTTTGATTTTACCAAAGAAAGTTGGCATGTTTGTGCAGATTTTTTCTATGAGATGACATAACATGATTTCCAGTAGCAACATGTAGTCTGGCTGCAGTGCTATTGGTATCGCTCAACTTCCCGCTGCGAAAAGCAGCAGGCAAACCAGGCTCAGCCAAACGCCTGCAGACGTTTCGGCCTCACCGGCACCCAGTGTGTCCTTGCTGGCTCTTTGCACCAAGTTCTGAAATCCATCTGCATGTGGAAGGAAATGTTCTCTCTCTGCTTCTGAATGACCCTCTGCTAAAACGAATTGATATTCTCCTTCATAAAAGCTATTTGATGTCTCAGAAATTTAATCAGTCTTTAAAAAAATAATAATCAAGCTGTTTTATTTTTAATGAGAAAGTCTTCACCTGCCAAGAATTATTTTTCAACCTGAAGTTCAAAAACCACAAGCAAAGTAAGAGTTGCTCTAAGACTAAGCCAAACCATGTCTCTGATTTGCCTGAGATAAAACCACCAGCCATCTAACAAAACTGGTCAGTGGCAGACAGCACACTAAATCCAGGAACTCCAGGCAAGACAAATCCAAGAACTGGGTGGGAAATGGGTAAATAGACAAAGGATAGGAGGACATGCTGGGAGCTGAATTTAGTGACAAGGCCAGGGTCAGAATTGAGGTCTGGTCAGCATGTGAGGACTACCATCCACTGAGTATTCACAGTATGCTAGACATTGTGTTGCCACATCACAGGCAGTCTTTCTGCAGGTACTATTATTATCCTCAGATTACTCAAGAGTGGCCTGAGGCTCAGAAAGGTTGAGTGATTGGCTCAAGGTCATTCTGTGGTGGAGTAGTTTTCATTCACCCATTGTCTGGCCAGCTCCAAAACCCAAGAATGGTTTTAAGCGTCTGCTCCACCGCCACTTCAGTTATATGTACACAAAACAGCTCACTGCAGGCCTTGTATGCAGGGTACCCAGAGCGTTTTATGTCTGTTTAAGGATCCCAACTGGGCGGCATTCTTAGTGTTTTACCATGAAATTTAATTCCAAAATGTTTATTATCCCTGAAAACTAGGGATAATAATAGCTAATGTTCATAGAACACTTACTAGCTGTGAGACACTATTCCAAGTGCTTAAAAATGTGTGACTTTATCTAATCACTATAGCATGGTTGGTGTTATTTACTCCATTTTACAGAAAATAAAACTGAGTCTCAGAGAAGTATTGTAACCCGTCCAAGCTCAAGTGATATTAGGTCAAATTATATGAAATTGCTATTTAGTGGGTCAAAACCAATCAAAGGTGTTTGCTTATCCATAGCCCCTGGCGCCTGCAACACCCAGGGGAAGCTCCATACATTCCAAAGACCCCTCCCTCCTACCCAACCCCTCTCCTCCCTTACCTGCCTCAGACCTTAAAAACCCAGCCCAGTTCAGTTCTGGCGCGGCCTCATGGCTCTTCTTCCCTTCCCGGGGAGCCCTGGGCCCCTCCGTTTGCTCCTAATGAAGCCTGGATGATTTCCATTTGCCTCCATCTTTAATTCTTCGACAGCTTAACAAAACAAAAGGTAGGTCAACTTCATTTTAACTAGTGAAATTGGGACTTGAGTCCAGATCTGCCACCAAACTAATTAGCAAAGGAATAGTCTGTGTGGTGAAGTTGGATGCACTTGTCTTTGTTTTCCATTAGAAAACAACACCTCAGATCAGGAGCTAAACTATTAGAGACCACTTATGGTGGCTTTGTAGTGCATGTACCCACATACGCTTCTAGAATGAACAGACACAAAAAGATGGTTGGTGTCTATGTGGTGGAGTTGAAGCTTAGCCCTTGTACCCCACCTCTCCCCCGCCAGCTTCTTGTTTTACACTTGATTCCTTCTGCTTCTTTTATGCTCTGCCTTGTTTCTGCCTCTTGATTCCTGTCCTTGGATTCACCTCAGACTCCTGCTTGTACTATCATGACTTGTTTTGACCTGGCTTCTCTGGATTGGCCCTGGGCATTAGGTTGCTCCATGAGACTCATCCCCTCTCTTGGTTCCCACCTCTTATCACACTCTAAACCTATGTACTTTTGCTCTTGATTTAACCCTCTGTGGCTTCTGGCTGCTACTCTCAGCCTAGCCCTGCCTGGGCAGCTGTTCACCCTGGGGCTGACCTTGATGTTCTCTTAGTTCCCAGTCTTCCACACCAGCCACTTTTTACTCCTGATGATCCAACTTCCCTCCTTTTCCCCTAACCCAGTGTGTGTGGGCTGGTTCAGGGCAGACTTTGAAGGTGTTGGTGATAAGTTTGGAGGATGTAGGAAAGCTCTTTTTAGTTCCCATAAATAGAAAGTTCTTTAGAGGGTGGGCAACTCCTGTAAAATCCATGAGAAATTGGTGGCAGTGCTGGTAAAGAGTATGGTGGTGGGTGGGGAAAGAAGGGGGAAATGTAGGAATTAGGTTCTATTGGCTACCTGAGTAGGAAAATCACTTAAAAACTTAGTTCTTAGAAGAAATCATCAACTGGGCAAAAGAAACAAAGAGGTGATGCCCCTAAGGAGAGAGGTAGAAGGAGGAAGAAGCTGATTCCCACTGTTTAACTACAAAGGAAAATGTATTAAGTCTTCCTTTTTCTCTAAGCAAAAGTAGTAGTAGACAGGGGTGGGACAGAATGGCATACAGCAGGGCTGATAACAGTTTTTCCTCTTTCCTTCCTTATGGGACATTTCTTCCTTCTGGCTAGCCCTACTATTTGGCTTCATCTCCATGGCCAACTATAAAGGGATGGAAAATTTTAAAGATCTGGGAACAAGGAACCAGAAGAAAGTAATTCTGAAAGATTTCAGTAGAGCGAAGCCAATCAACTTTATGGAAGAATGAAAAGGATCATAGTAGACATATTTGGGGTGACTGGGAGGTGGTTAACAGAAACCACAAAGTGATGTGTAAAGTTACCTGGGGATTTTTAATATCTGCCAGCTCTAAGATGAGGCAATTGATCTTATATATATTTATTTCCCTCCCTACAGGTCAATCATTCTTGCCCTCTCTGGGGCATAACTACATGGATGGGATGTAGTCACACAAAACTTGGGCATGGCAGTGAAAGGAGATTTAGAGGATAATGGCAGCTAGAAACTTTAATTGTGAAGTGTAAAGGATCAAAGAGCAACAAAGACCAGAATCTGAGCCTATCCATGTGAGTCCCAGAGGGTTTGAACACCCCCAGTTCTATACTGATAACCTTCTTGGACTAAGCCCTTCCTCTAAGCAGGACTGGGAGAATTCCCTTGAGCCTGACTCTATAGAGGAAATTGTAGGGTGATGTAGTTATTTCAGTGAGCATAACATTGATCAGTGACTTAAGGAATGGGGTGTGGAGTCAGATGCCTGGCTTTAAATCCTAATTCTACCACTTTCTATCATTTAAGCAAGTATCTTTATCTACTCTTCTGTTTTCTTAGTGGCAGTATAGCTACTTCATTGGATTCAATAATGGCATCTATGTAGGTAAAATGCTTGGCATAAAGCTTCATTCATACAAAATCTGGAAAAAAAAATGGTAGGTGACATAATAAGCCTGGTGATGATGGTGATGATGCTGGCTCCTAATTTGAGTGTCAGGTTGATAGCAAAAAGAGATGCTTTAGGCTTCAGCCTCAGAAACATTCTTTTCCTGTCTATATTTAACATTGTGATCTCCGGGTGCTTTCCAAAAACCATGGTTTTCCTGCAGATGATGGGCCTCACGCTACACTCAGATGCAGACAAGATGTGCATTTCCTCTTTTTCACATGGACTCCAGAGCAATGCTCTTCCCCTTCCTGTTCATCCTCTCCTGGGCCAAATAGTGCTGCCTGACCTGACCAGGAATACCTGAAAGAGGGCACTGAGTATAGTCCAACCCCTTCTTCCATTCGAGTTGGAGGGGGAAGCACACTCTGACTGTCACAGTGATATGAGGAGGACCAACTGCATAATGAGCTCTCTGTTATTTCCTGCTGAGCACTATGTTATTTCCATTTAATGTATACCCTTTTAGGCAGTGGGCTTAGTGAGCAGAAGAGTAATTTAGAAGGGTCTGATTTTGAGACTGTTTCTCGACATGCCTTTAATGGAAAATATTTAGTGTGCACTTACTGGAAGTGATGCGTCTCAGTACTGTGGTTCAGTTGAATCACACTCATTAAAACATGCTTGAGCGTTCCATATGCTTATGGCTAATGAACACTATATTCCTTTAGTTGTTCTGTTTTCTGTCTTGTAATGTCCAGTCCTACCTGTGTTATATGTGAGAGAGGAGGGGTTGAGAGTGCTTTGGAGGCAATTTGTATATGAATCAAATTGACTGAGGAGTTAGTATGAGTCCATAAATATCCTTGAGCATGTTTATTTCATTCTGTACTCAAGGATGGCAGTATTTATAGCTCGACTCAAATGGATTACAATAAAGGATGATTATCTATGGAACATTGATTATTTTCTTATGTTTTTACAAATTGAACATATACACAACTTCACCAATATAGATACAACAGTCACATCTCTCCAGGATTATTAGGGATTTAAGTTCTCCACAGTAAGAATTTTCCAGATGACTGAAACTTACCCCCTTTAAGAGTGAGAGCATATTTATTTCAGCCATTTAAGTGAAATATTTTGAGTCCTGAAACATATTACTCTGACTTCCCAAACAGTGATTATCAGCACAAGTTTTCTTGATGTCAGAATGAGGATTAAAAGCCATAATCATTGTACTGATCCAAGATTCATCTAAGTGTTCTGATGGCCGTGGTGACCATGTAATTGGAATTCTGATTTTTAACGTATTTCTTGCATTTTTCCTTGCTGTAATTCTGTTGGTGTAACTTTGTGCTTGTATCAATAGGTCTACTTCTATGCTTTCTCCTTAATTCAGCCATGTCTACTTAATTTTGGACTAAAGAGATCAGCTCACCAATCTTAGTGAACTTTTAAATGAAGCAAGAGTACATAGTCTCTGTGTGAAGATTTCTTTAGGAATAAAACACTTACATTTCAGCACATGGACTTTTGTGAGGTCTCTTTTAGTTATTTTAATAGCCTTTTGTGCTTGTTTTGGTGTTCTGGATAAGGGAAGTTATAGGATGTCTGAATTCTAGGTGACTGAGATGTTGCTGCAATCTTGAAAAAATAATCTATCACTTCAGCTTAGTCTGCCTGTGTGTCTGTTAGCTCCTCCAGTGACTGGTCCAAATCTTTCTCATTAGGGCAGCCCACATTAATTCCTCCCCTGATTCCCTAAGGGTATCTACCTCTTTGATCTCTACCACCCAGTTAGTAGTTTATTGCACATAGTAGACCCCTGGAATTCACTGGAGATATATTTTAAATCCTTAGTGAATCCCCAAAATTGCAAATATTATTATAACAATAATATCCCACACACAATGCAATAAAATGTGGTAGAAAAATTTAAGTGTTCCTTTAGACCCTTAATGACTCTATAAATATAGGACTTAAGTTACTTATAAAGCTAGTTGGATTTCATTTTAGGGCCATTTCTTACAAAGAAATAAAATTTTATTATTTTACCAACATTACTGCATGGACCCTGACAGAGGGAAGCAAAGCCCAATTTTGAGGGGGGATACTTTGAGCTACACTGGGCTTCTATATTCAGCTAAGTGATTTTTTATATATACTGGGCTCTCACCTTGAATGATTCAAGTTTGCATTCACAAGAATTACAATAGGTCATGGACCAAGGATTGCAACCTCAGATGCCTACAGGGCCACATGAATGAGTGAAAAGGGACAGGTTCATGAATGTATTCTATTGACATTTCAGTTCTTGTCTATTCCAAATGTAGTTTTCTATATACTGATTGTGGTGATAACATCAAAGGGCATGTTCAAATGTCATTTAAACCCCCTTCTCCTTGGTCTTTCACATGTCTAGAGTCTGGAACTTGATTTCCAAGTTTCCTTGCAACTAGGAATAGACACATGACAGAGTGCTGGCCAGTGGGACACAGGCAGGGATCATGAAGAGGGCTGCCTTTTTTCCATTTTCATTCTTTCTGCCTGAAATATGCAAATGCATTTCAATCATGAACATGAAAACCACACAAAAGATGGTAAAACAGGAAGCTGGAAGAAGGCTGTGTTTCTGACAACTCTGGAACCGGCGTCCTTATTTAAGCCAAAGTTTTTGAGTTCTCTATTACTTGCAGCTGAATATATTCCTGACCAGTTCACTAACTGTAGTTTTTATCATATTCTCTATCATAATGAAACATGAAGCTGTGTTCTTTCATTCAAACATACTTTATCCTGTTAAACATGTGGTCATAGTCTTCCTTTCTACAGAACTGTCACCAACCCCCACCCTCCCATTTTTGGAAAAGACAAAACAAAACCCTGCAGTTCTCTCAATCTATTTCTCTTTCCTGTTTTTC
Organism: Murina feae; assembly: GCA_004026665.1. Taxonomy (NCBI): domain Eukaryota; kingdom Metazoa; phylum Chordata; class Mammalia; order Chiroptera; family Vespertilionidae; genus Murina; species Murina feae. The sequence goes on along the minus strand of PVJC01024605.1, from coordinate 5,010 downwards.
TGAAGAGAAAAACTCCAGGTGAAAAGATGAATAGATGTCAGCTGACCTCTGACTGTGCTAGAGGAAAGTAGGAAACGATGAGCACTATGGTAAAATGGAAGATTCATACCCCATCCAAAGGGATCTTGGAAAGGGAATATGGGCCCAGCATTGCCTGTTTTCCAAAAGGAGAAACATATTTTATTTTTCAAGAGAAGCTAGAAACATAGATATTTGTGACATATCCTATTTTTAAAAAATTTGGCAGCTAATTTATGAGTTGCAAATATTCTTTAAGTCAAAAATGTTTAGGACAAGATACACATGATTCCTGGACAATTTGGCTGGTTGCCAGTTTGTATCTTCTGTCATAGGGAAGCTCATTACAATTGCATATTGGAGAACATCAAGAATCTATATGTTAAATGATATTCTTTACTGTTCCATCTATAAAATGTCATTTCTCCCACCCAATGTGGGCAATGTAAAAGGAAGGAGCAGGCTATATTTTTCCATATGCCTTAGGACATCCTCCCTGTGGCTATCTGGTGGATCTTTGTAGGATATTTTTTAAAAAAATGTGATACTTTGGTGCCCAACATTGTCACACATTTGTAGAGTGTTAATAGAGGGTACCACACCGTGAGAAACACAAAAGAGTATGTGAGAAACAAAAGAGAAATAGAAAAACTGACATACCCCTGGAGTCTAATAGAAGGTACCACACTCATGTAACCTAGTAAACCCAAAGACTATTAACTCAGGATAGTGAGTGTTACACAAATTGCATACGTATATCCTGAGGGAATGAGAAGTAGTTGTGTTATTACTCAGGGAAACCTTCTCGCAGGGTGTGAATCTTAAACGGGGTCTTGAATGAAAGGAGAACCACCTTGCTGAAGTATAGCTACTCAGAGTCAAAACACAGCTTGTTGAGAAATGAGAAACCTCTTAAAAGAATTGAAACAAACATCTTTTTTTCTTAGAGTGAAAAATCATCTCTGGATGAATTGTTTATTTTTATATACATAGCATGTTTCATGACAGAGAGGTGAAAATGGAAAATGTGAATGCTGAGAGTATGCCAGATATGTTTGTTAAACATTAAATGATTTCTATGGTAATGAATGCATGCTTACTGAGCTGTGAAAATTTCAAGTAAGATGAATTACCAAGTACCTTGTGCATTGAACAATGCTGGGATGTTATCAGGCCTAGGAAGTTAAATTTAATGCTCTACACTGAACGTTCAGCCAAACACCTAAAGAATGTGGAACGAAAGCTAAGGGAGCCACACATCTTTAGAAAAATCCCCAAACTTGACCAACAACATGTGCTTGCTTGATTCCTCAAGTTTCAGTAGGCTGAGAGCCAAATTTTCTGAATTCATGTCATACCTGCTAAGGCTTCCAAAACTAATAGTTCTTGCTTTTGTTTGGTACACAGTAGTCATGGATGATATTACGACAAGATGGGGAGGAGGTCAGAAATGGACAGGACAGCTGTTAGAAGTCCAAAGTGGAGCTTAGCTGACCTTAATAGATAGAGAAGGCAAATCAAAGAGGTTTGTGAGGTTCTAGTCGGTATATTGCACTGTGTTGGGTCCTGTGAGGGGCCAAGAAATATAAATGATCTGTGTTCAGATAGCCTGCAACACAGGCATTTAAAAAATTAAGAAAATTCTCTATGGAAGCAGGTTCAAGTCTCACCTCCTTTACACCATATATTAGCTGTACGACCTTGGGCATGTTACTTAACCTCTTTGAGCCCAACCTCAGTGTCCTCATAAGTAATATGGAGCTAGTACATCTTACCTCAGAAGGTATTGAGAGAGTTCAATGAAGATAAAGAGCTTGGCTGCTCTGTATAGAATCCCCACACATTAAAACTTGGCTGGCATCTGTGGCAATGACAGCTTGGCATCATGCAAAAGGCTAAATGAATTAAAGGTGATTTGTACACAATGACCTTATTATCCAAGCAAATAGTTATAAACCACAATTTTGCTCAAATGGTACCCTTGATTGTGTTGTGAAGGTGCTCTTGATGGAGCCTCTGCTTGGTGGGTGCAAAGCAGGCTATGGCCTGCTATGGTCTTGTATTTTTGGAGCTTAGCACTCTCTCTACCCCTGGGTAAAATGTGTTAACAGATGATGCCCCTGGGAATTTAGCTAGAACTGATTAGAAGCCATGTCACCAGAGTCTTTAAACCCTGGAGTTCTAGAAGATTGTAGCTGAGCATGATGAAAGGTCATGCAGTCTAAATGCTTATTTTAAGGAAGAAGACATCTCTCTCCTCTGCTCGTCCTTCAACACGCACAGCAGAGGTGGCAGGAGCAGCAGCCTGTGGAGTGGTCGGCTGTGTTGCTCATCTTTTGGAATAATTCTTCCTTTGCTCAAACCCTCCATCCCTCCTCCCACAACCCAACAATCCCCTTGCCATTACTCTATCAGGGCAGCCCTAGTTCCCATTGAGGACAGAGCAGAGGAAATGGGAGAGGATGGGCTTCGTTCAGGGGGTTGAGCTGTCCCCCAGGGAGTGTGGCTGCCCATTTAGCCTGGGATGGTTTTATAAAATTCTGGGTAGAGATAGAAGTATAAACCAAGATGATATTCTAAGGATGCTACTGATAATACGGAAGTCCAGGATTTAAAAACAAACAAACAAACAAACAAACAAACAAACAAACCTTCTTTAGGAGAGTGGGGAAGAATGAGCAAGTCGGCATTTTCCTTAGGATTGAGGAGCATATGAAATGAATTGGCTTATTTGAGTCTGTGCCTCTCTAGCCACTCTGTGCTTTCTAGAAAACAATTATGTCAGAAAATTTCATTAATTTTATGTCTTTGGGTAATTCACTGACTCTCATTGGCTTTGAGAGTGTGGTGATTGCAGAGCCGCTGAGGGTAAGCACACAAATGAAAACAACCTTCTCTCAGTGTGATGAAATGTAATCGAATGATAACTCCAATTTTTAATAATCCCCAGAACATTAGTGCTCTGGGAGTGCAGCTATTACTGTTGGTTACAAAATAGCACATTACCCAAGTATGCACAAAGCACCATGGTAATGGCAATGGGGGCCATTGCATTTGCCTAGAAATAACAAGACAACAACATAATAATAGCTTATAATCTGCTGAGGGTTGGGTACTATCCTAAAATTTTTGTGTATTAACCCACCGCAACTTCACAACAACCCTTTGAGGTAGGTGCTATTATAATCTACATTTTGTAAATGTGGAAGCCAAGGCACAGAGATAGTTAAAAGTTTACTTACTTCACATAAGTAGGACACAATAAAGCCAGTCAGAGAAATATTACCAGCATCCCTTGCAATGATCATACATTGAATATATATTGGTTGCCTACTCACTTTCTTAACTACTTAGATTTCCATCTGGCTTCGTCCTTTTCCATACATATTCCATGTGTTAGGTTGAACTATATGAAATTACTTTATTTTACAAGTCAAGTATCATTGACTATTAGCAGTTTCAAATGGTTCAACTTAACACTCCATGGTCCAGGGATCATTCCTAGTTAATCAAGGTAAGGATGACAATAAACACATTCTATTTTCTGATCATGGTCATCTATTCAGGAGGAAGGCATGTGAACAACATAATCCAATTAGGATGAATCTTACAATTCTTGCCTGGAATGTTAGGATAGTAGTTGTTATTCACAGACATAAGGTCCAGAACTGCCACAGCTTAAAAGTGAAAATTATCCATGGAACTTTCATACTCATCATAGCCATGAGAACTATATGGCATAGAGCTAGGATCTGTTAGGAGCCACACTTGATCACTGATCTCCCTACTTTTTCATTTAGATGAGACAATTCATCTTTTTGTTTAAGGTAGCTGAATTGGCAATTGATTTGAGTTCTTGAGTCACAGTTTCGTCATTGTTGAGCAGAGAGAGATAAAAGAGGATTGCCACTTTGTAACTGACGTAAGTGTTGGAGAAGCCAGAAGTTTGTGTGACCCTTTATATTTGAGTCTTCTGGCTCTTCAGCCAATAAGCCACACAATGCTGAGATAAGCCTGTCTTCATTACACAAACTGCTTTCCCGTTCCCCCTGTAACCCTTTGAACTTCATCTCTGCAGTTTCTAAAGGAACATCTACTTGATAGAGATGCACAGTGAACTGAAATGTGCTTTTTTTTTTTTAAAAAAAAAAAATATTTTTTATTGACTTTTTACAGAGGGAAAGGGAGAGGGATAGAGAGTTAGAAATATTAATCAGCTGCCTCCTGCACACTCCTTATTGGGGATGTGCCCGCAACCAAGGTCCATGCCCCTGACCAGAATTGAACCTGGGACCCTTCAGTCTGCAGGCCGACGATCTATCCGCTGAGCCAAATCGTCCAGGGCTGAAATGTGTGTTTTTGTTTTTTTTACTGATATTGAGTCCCTCCTAACCCAAGAGAGAGGAAGCTTAGACAGACCAGGTCCCTCGGGTTATGAAAGACAGTGCATAGTATGAAGTTTTACATCTAGTGAGAGCTTATTAAGGAAAAGTAGGAAATGGGGAGTAGAAGGCAGTGTCCTTTGTCTTTTGTTATGAACTTACTTTGATATGTATCATGTCATTATTGAAAGGGTAAAAGACAATAAAATGGGGCAAAGAAAAACTTATTATGCTTAGCAGATGTCTTGCAGAAAGCTTGCAGCCTTGAGCACAGCATAGCTCAGATAACCAGAAGACACCTGGCATGGGAGGAACCAAGGATGGACCAGACCCTTACATTAGCAGAGCAGCTTGCAGCCAGCAAGGATTAATAAAAACCTATCTCGAGATCCACAAGGAACACACTCGGGACAGATGCAGTGAGCATAAAAGCCCCACTGAAACAACTCTTGCCCCATAAGGGTGTCTCCAGCACAGAAGTTCTCCCACTGTAGACACAGCTGACTCTCATAACCAAGTGGCTTAGAGGTTAATTCCTCACAGTGATCGCCTAACTCAGAAAGGGAAGCAGCCAAAATGCGGAGACAAAGAAACAGGTCACAAATGACAG
>PVJC01024604.1:0-25420 GCA_004026665.1 Murina feae | reverse complement strand
TCCCTTGCTGAGTTAGGCGATCACTGAGAGGGATTAACCTCTAAGCCACTTGGTTATGAGAGTCAGCTGTGTCTACAGTGGGAGAACTTCTGTGCTGAAGACACCCTTATGGGGCAAGAATTGTTTCAGTGGGGCTTTTATGCTCACTGCATCTGTTCTGAGTGTGTTCCTTGTGGATCTGTTTTGTTTAGGTTAGTCCCACTCTGGCCACTGGGTGGGGCTGGCTCCTGTATCTTTAAGGAGGTGTTGGGTTAGCCTTTGCCTTAGGCTACTCAGCCTTTTATATGCAAAAGCCTCTGACGCAGCTTGGGAGGGGCGGGGCCTCGGGGAGTTTGCAGGGCGGGGTGGAGCAAATAGCTATGGCCGCTTCTCAGCCCTGCGCTGAGAGACACCAGGTCTCTGTGTCCCACGGTAATTGCTGCAAGCAACACTGAGAGAAACCCGCTTTGGATTTCCTCCTTGTGCCAGTCAGTCCCCCTTCTCTGGGTGTCTGGGTCCTCAGAAACTTGCCTGGAACTGGAGTTCAGAGCCGCTGGGTACTTGTGGCTCTCTCCGTTTTGGAAAAGAACCGCGACCTCCGGCACCAGCCCTTTCCCCGAGCCCCTTGCGCGCACCTCCGTACCTCTGTACTTTGCTTCCGCCGCTCCTCTGAGTATCAGACTCTTTTCTAGGTGTAGGATTTTCACTCAGCCAGCCTTCCTGTGGGTGCGAGTGGTGTCCGTGTGTTCTTTTCGTGGTTTTTCTGAAATAGTTTTTCACGGCTGCATTTACGGTGTTTACCTTATGCCGCCATCTTGCTGTCTCTCGAAGAATTGAAATTTTTATTGTTTGTGACTTGGAGAGTAAATATCTTAAAGGCAAAAGTTCATTTATTTATTCATTCTACAGATACTTATTAAGTACTTATTATATAGTAGGGATGATTCTAGGAGCTGGCTATCTACACTAATAAAAGAGAAAGATGCAAATTAAACATCACTGTGTCACTCCTCTAAACCCACAAGCCATGCCCACCAGCCAATCAGGAGCTACTATGCAAATTAACCCAACTAAGATCGCGGCGGCCACGGAGCTGGAGAGAGAAGAGGCTTGGGTTGCCCCCGGCTATGGAGGAAGCCAAGCTTCCTGCCTGTCCTGGCTGGCCCTTGGCTCCGCTCAAGGTTACAAAGTTTCAATTATAGAAGATAAATGAATCCCAGATACCTGCTTCCAGCCTGTCAAAAAAAAGAAAGAAAAAAAGGAGAGGCTGGGAGCTTGGGTCTCTGAGAGGTGTGGCCAGCCTGAAAACGGTCCTCAGCCACTCACCCAGGCGGGCCACACCCCAGTGGAGTGAGGGTTCCCACTGAGGGGCTTGGCCAACCTGCAAACAGCCATGAATGCCTCACCTAGGCTGGCCAGGCACCCCAGTGGGACCCCTACCCTAATCCAGGACACCCTTCAGGGCAAACCAGCTGGCCTCACCCGTGCACCAGGCCTCTATCTTATATAATAAAAGGGTAATATGCAAATTGACCCTAACATCAGAATGACCGGGAATGACTGGTCACTAAGATGCACACTGACCACCAGGGGGCAGATGCTCAATGCAGGAGCTGGTCAGTGTGCTCCCACAGGGGGAGCTCTGCTCAGCCACAAGCCAGGCTGATGGTTGCCAGCACAGTAGTGGTGGCGGGAGCCTCTCCTGTCTCCTCAACAGAGCTAAGGATGTCCGATTGCAGCTTAGGCCTGCTACCAGTTGGCAAGTGGACATCCCCAAAGGACCCCGGGCTGCCAGAGGGATGTCTGACTGCCAGTTTAGGCCCAGTACCCCAGGGAGCGGGCCTATGCCAGCAGGTGGACATCCCCTGAGGGGTCCCACACTGCAAGAGGGCACAGGCTGGGCTGAGGGACCCCCCTGAGTGTACACATTTTTGTGCATCGGGCCTCTAGTATATTAATAAAAACAAATGAATAAAAACAGACAAACTCTTATTTGCATGGAGTGTGAATTCTAGTTGGGTATTTTATATTATCCATCCTTCCCCCAGACCAATATGCTTAGCTGTAATGCTCATTGTATAAGGAAATGATAAACATTCTATTCCAACATTCCATTACGTCACATTCATTTCATTGTACGTTAAGTTGTGAAATTAAATTGTTATTAATTTAAAGTCTAAAGATTGTTTCTTTCATATCATTCAAAACAGAATATCCTGAAGACGTAGCTCCTACTGTTGGATTTTCCAAAATTGACCTTAGACAAGGAAAGTTTGAAGTCACCATCTTTGACTTGGGAGGTGGAAAAAGAATTCGGGGAATCTGGAAGAATTACTATGCTGAGTCCTATGGGGTAATATTTGTCGTGGATTCCAGTGATGAAGAGAGAATGGAAGAGACAAAAGAGACAATGTCAGAAGTGCTGAGACATCCTAGGATATCAGGAAAGCCTATATTGGTGTAAGTAATGTAGTGTCATTGTAAATATGTCTGCAGCAGCATTAGCCAATAAGAAATTTACCTAAGTTATAAAATACTGAATAAGCTAATATTGTCACACCCTAGTATAAAAAAATGTTTTTTAGTTACTTGGGAGCACTTAATATACTGAGGCCTTGTTATAATGCTATCCATAGGCTATGTTATGAAAAAGCCTTATAATTATAGCTTCTGGGTATTCAAAAGATAAACTATTTCTGTTATTCTATAATTTACTTTTATCAAATTTTACATTTTGAAATGGTTTATTCACAGAGTTCTAGAATGTTTTTCAAATTTTTTCCACTTTAATAACTAATTTGCCTTTGTCCTTTTTTCTTGAAGAATATTCTTGCTTCAAAGTTATTTAAATGGTTTATTCTTCGTATGCCACCTTGATTTCTCAACTTCCCTTCTGGGTTTCAAAATTAAACATGTGATCTGTCACTTAGTCATGTGCTTATATCATTTTGTCCAGCTGCCTAAATTTTTTTAAAAAGCTGACCAGACTTTTGCATTTGTTCTCATAGCATTTCTGCATGGTAAACACTAGAGGGTGCCATCACTCCACAACAGAGTCAAGTAGTTTGAATTGTTCTTATAATCGAAGTTGAACGTGTACCCGTGTCTTCTTGTGCATTTGCCCTCATTCTTGTTCATTACTAAAGATTTAAAAAACTGGACAACGTGGTTAAATGAGAAAGTGTGAGCATGGTTTCTCAGTGTCCTCAACTACAAATGAATATCTTTAAATAAGACAATTTGGTAGCTCTAATTACAAAAAGTGAAACTTTATTGCATCATTTATTGGTAAAGCTTATACTGTTTAATTTTTATACATTTAACTAATTAGAGAAATTATTTTATTAATACAATCCTCATCTTTTTGAATCTAAAGGAAACTTTAATAGATAAATATAAGAAGAGTGAACTTTATTGAACCCCATAGGCTAAATTAATTAGTCTCTTCAAATGTTTAAGCGGAAAATCAGTAACTTCTAAAGTAAAAAATAGTATTGACTGATATTCATTTGTAAAGTAATTGTATGTGATTGTTTAAATCTAATAGTTATTTAATTTATTCTTTCATGCATTATTCACTTATGCATATGTTAATTCAACAAATATTTATTGAGTATTCTTTATGTGCTAGTAGTGTTCTGGTGATGGGGACACGTTTGGGAACAAAAACAATAAAAATCCATGTCTGACTTCAGGAACTTATATTCTAGGGCAACGGTTCTCAACCTGTGGGTTGTGACCCCTTTGGCGGTCAAACGACCCTTTCACAGGGGTCGCCTAAGACCATCTTGCATATCAGATTTTTACATTATGATTCATAACAGTAGCAAAATTACAGTTATGAAGTAGCAACGAAAATAATTTTATGGTTGGGAGTCACAACGTTAGGAACTGTTTTAAAGGGCCAGAAGGTTGAGAACCACTGTTCTAGGGAATGACACACACTGAATATAATAAATTATGTCACATATTAGGTGATAAGTGCACTGAAAACAAAGCAGATAAAACAATTTTGGGAATCTTGTGGTGGTGGTGACAGGGACACATTATTCTTATAATCAGGATAAGCATAGTAGATGTTATTGAGAGGATGACACTTGAGATGAAAGAGCCATTCACACAGATGGAAGTGGAAAAGTCCCTAGGCAGGCCATGCAATTCATAAGTGACTACAGTGATTACTGAGTAATCAAGTGACTGTCGGCAATTTCATCACCTCTCTCAGCTGTGAATTTCTAGACCAGAAAGAGAAGACCCACAGCTAGGGTGATTGCTTCACCATTCTAATTTCATAGTCAATGAGATCTCACAAAGACATGAGAATTAATTATAGGTGGTATAATGTGTTATGAAATATGGTTTGCCATTTGACCAATTTTTCTCAAGGGAGTTTTACAGCCATAGAATTTTTTTTAAGGAAGTAAACTGTTTATGAAATGAATGTGTGCTTAGAAAATATACAGAATGGACAAAAAAGTATATTTTTAACAAATTTAAAAGATTCGGGGAAGGAGTTTCTTTTAAAATGATTGACTTACTATGCAGAGCGAACCATATATGTATATGTATTTTTAAATATGTTTTATTGATTTTTTTACAGAGAGGAAGGGAGAGGATAGAGAGTTAGAAACATCGATGAGAGAGAAACATCGATCAGCTGCCTCCTGCACATCTCCCACTGGGGATGTGCCCGCAACCAAGGTACATGCCCTTGACCGGAATGGAACCTGGGACCTTTCATTCCACAGGCTGACGCTCTCTATCCGCTGAGCCAAACCGGTCAGGGCCATAAGTCTTATTTATGCTGTTGATTCACCCCCACACTTTCTTGCTGAGGGCTTCCTTTGTCTCTCAGGGCATCCAGCTTCACTCTGGCAGCTGTAGTTCACACTAGAGCCTCTCGGTTGATTTCCTAGGTAATTTGTGAACAAGCAACCTGCAGAGGTGCCCGCCCTTCCTGCCCACATCCCAACATACTCTACTTAAAGACAAAATAACAAAGAAAAGCTTGTTCATAGGGCTCTTAGGCAGCAAGATGTTGTCCAGGGAACGCCTGCTTCAATATCAACCCAGGCCCCTAAACTTCAGAGGGTGGGGCCAGGAATGCATCTGTTTTTCTTTCACGCGTTTTCCCAGATAACTCTGGTACACAGCAAAAACTGAGCACTCCTGGGATATGGGAGAGTGTGGGCTTTGGAATCAATCCTTTGATAACTTACGGTACTTAATCTTTCTGAGCTTCTGTGTCTCCAGTTGTAAATAAGGTTTTTAATGCCTGTGTCATCATGCGAATTTCAAATACTGTGCTTAAAGCACTTAGTGCAGTATTTTACTAGTGTTCTAAAAATGTGATAGTGGATATGAATAATTGCTATTGATGATATGTTGTGTCCAAATGGAGATGAATTAGGAGACCTAGTTTGGCAGTGTCTCATCATATAAATTTAGGCTACATGAAGCTTTTGCTTAGAGGAGACAGTAGAGTTCAGTGGGTAAGAACATGAGCCCATGTACTCATAATACTTTTATTTTTAATATGGATACTTTCAGAACCAGTAGGTTACTAATATTTTGTGCCTCCGATGATTGAGAATTTTTTTCCTTTAAGGTAGAGATTTTAAGAAAAAATTACTATTAGTGCCTATTAAATATGTGAATAAAATATACATAATGTTCAGCAGCTAATTAGTTAAATATCATGTTATTTTTGTTGCTTAAGTTAGGATGATACTATGGTTTTAAAATGTAGCAAAGTTGTATGTGATTACATTGCTGTGAAAATTTCTGTGCTGAAGTCTTGCTTTAAATGTTAAGTATAGCTATAACTGGTGTTAGAAAATTACTACTTTATAAATCCATCTGGATATAATTATGCTAATGAACATTACATAGTACTTAATATTCTCTGTTTTCATGATAAAAAAATTAGGAACAGTTGTTAACAAATATGGGTAAGGCACTAGATAAAAGGATAGAGCACAGCCTTGGAAGGGGCAGAAGAAGTATGTCTGCCGCCTCTCATTACCTGGAGAGTTTATCATCAGTTCTACATTTATCTTTGCTATAATGTTCCTGAAACATTTGAAGCTGGTATATGTGAAGCATCTTTTTCTTCAGTAATAGTTGATAATTGACAGAGTAGAAAGCTCTTAATTTCTTTATATTTTATCAATTAAAAATTACAGTGTTAGGAAGTATGTCTATGTATATTTCTGTTCCCTCTTTATTCCATTGTGCTTTCAGTTGATACTTTTGCCTCATGCTTCCTTGAGAAAATAGAAACTCATTTATAAGAATTCTCATTTCCCACCACCAGATTTGCTCAGCTCTCTGATTTCATTGCCAGCCCCCTCCTTTCTTCCTGTAATATGGAAGAATTGTTTCTCTCCTGTCCTAGGCCAGCTTCTCCATTTGTACTCCAGATCCCACCCTTTCTACTCCTCCATCGTCTCTCTTCCCTTTGTTATATTAAGAGTTTCTCTCTGGATTATTCCCAATAGCAGAATGTGCTCTCATGTTTTTTAACTTTAATTATTACAGAGTCCTGACTCCACATCCCTTTCCAGCTCTCGACTTCTTTTTATAGTTCTCTATTCAAACTTTTGGAAAGAATTGTTTGTAGTGGCTGTTATACTTCTTCATATCATATTCTTTCCTCAATATACTCCACTTGTGCTTCCATCCCTCCAATTGCTTGAAACTGCTCTTGTTGGATTCAGTAAAATATCCCCATGTTCCCAAATCCCCTGTCACTTAGCCATTCTTGTTTATCACTTGGCTAGACTGTAATTGACAATTTCCTCAACTTTGTTCCTCTTAAACACACTTCTTTTGCATTTTGTAGTGCATTTCTTGGTTTCTACATTATTTATGTCTTCTTCTCAGTAACTCCTTTTCTGCTTTAAATACCCCAGGCTCCTTTCTGCGCCTCCAGTTTTTTTATATACATTTTAGGTGACTGCATCCTAAAGTCAGCTGATCTTAAATACCATTTATTTACTCCAATAACCCAAATCTATACTTTCAGTCCTGACATTTCCCAAGAGTTCCTACTGATTTAACTAATAGCTTAGAAACCTCCACTTGGACATTTTTTTATCATTACAGATTCCCTTGTTCAAACCTTCATTTCTGTCTTTTCCCAACTCAATAAATGGCAATATCATCCAATCAGTACCCTGTAGTTTCTACCTCTTAAATCTATCACAGTATAGTCTAATTTTTTTAAATCACCACTGTGTAGTATATAGTAGTTAAGAGCTGATTCTGGAATCATACTGCCTGAGTTCAAATCCTGATTCTCCACATACAGTTCCTGTGACCTGGGACAGGTTACTTACCCTTGCTGTATATCTCACTGTTCTTGTTGGTAAACTTGTGAAATTACTAGAACTATGCTGGAACATAGCAAGTATTTTATTCATCTTGAGTATGAGTACTGATTCTACCCCCATCACCATCTCCAGTCACATCCTAGTATAAGTCTCTATCATCTCTTATGAGGACTACTTCATTAACCTTCAATTGTTTTCTATACCTATATGTGTATTTTCCACTCACCTGCCCCAAATCCATTCTAACCCACTCTGCATAACAATAGAATGACTTTTCTCAGATATAGATTATACTAGTGGCCTGGTGCACATTGAAAGGAAATTAATTAGAAGATTTGTGCAGTAATTACATTACTGCAAAAATTACATGTCAAAATCTAATCTAATAAAAGAGTAATATGCAAATTAACCATCACTCCCATGCCCACAAGCCACGCCCACCAACCAATCAGGAACAAATATGCAAATTAACTAAGATGGCGGCAGCCATGGAGCTGGAGTTGCCTCAGGCAATGGAGGAAGCCAGGGGCCTGTGGGCCCTGAGCTCTACTCAAGGCTACAAAGTTTCAATTATAGAAATTAAATAAATCCCAGATACCTGCCGGGCTGGGACCTTGGGTTGCCAGGGGCAACCCAGGCTTTGAGCTGGGGACCAAGGCAACAAAGTTTCAGTTATAGAAGCTAAATAAATCCCAGATACCTGCTTCCAGCCAGGCACCCCAGTAGGGACCCGAACTCTGAAGGGGCTGTGGGCAGCCTGAAAACGGCCCTCAGACCCTCACCCAGGCTGACCACACCCCATGGGGTAAGGGGTCCCCACTGGGGGGCTTGGCAAGCCCGCAAACAGCCATCAGCCCCTCACCCAGGCTGGCCAGGCACTCCAGCAAGTGGACATCCCCTGAGGGGCCCCAGAGTACGAGAGGGCTCAGGCCGGGCTGAGGGGACCCCCCCCCCCACTCCCCCGAGTGCACAAATTTTTGTGCACCGGGCCTCTAGTAGTATATATATAATAGAGTATTATAAAATTAAAATACAAATTATTTTAATAGTAAATCAGACTCAGGGCCAACAGTGCCCCAGCAATAACATAACCTATGGCCTAAGGTGGAATCGCGTGGGCCCTGTGAGAAATGGGGCTCCCTCCTCTCTGGTTCCGAGGTGCATCATGAACTGCCACTGCCAAGTCGGCAGCTCCTGCATTGAGTGTCTGCCCCTGATGATCAGTGGGCATCATATATATCGGCTGGGCAGATGGTTGGACAGTTGGATGGTCACTTAGCCTTTTATATTTATAGATAACATTACCAGGCCAAAAAAATAATCTGCGGGCTTTTCATTGATTATACTTGCTGTAAATTTCAAACTTACATGACTCCTAATTGTAGCCCCTGCCCTGCTGATCTTTCTTAACTTTATCTGTTCCCTTACTGCTCTTTTAGCACTGTGAAATAGCTGTACTATTCATTTTTATTTGACCAGGGTAAATTACCCTCCTCAGGGTCTTTCTACTGTTTGTATCCTATGCCTAGAATATACCATCCCTTGTCCTCATCATTTAGATTTTTACTTACTATTACCTTTCTTACTGCCCAACCCAAAGATGCCACTCTGGTAATGATAGTCTGTAACTCACCATACCCTTATTTTAAGTTTACCAAGACTTAACATGATCTGATATTTGTATTTGTTTGTTATCTGTTTTCTCCACTAAAATGTGAATTACAGATTTCTATGCCTTTGTGAGTTCAAGTTATATCCCTAGCCTCTAGTGTAGTGTCTGGCTTTACAAAAAAAGTCATGGAGAAACTTTTGAGAATACCTTTATTTTTTGCTTCATTTCCGAACTTCCTGCTCTGTATGTTACACGGTGTTCTGAATGAACCCAAGTTCAGGAAAACAATGCCTTAATTTGCCTTCTTAGAGTTTAAACTAGAGTCAGCTCCTAGTTACTGACTAGAGTCTTCATCAAGTACATAGCTGGATTTTATGAGGATTTAGTTGACCACTGAATTATCTGCAATATCTGAACATATAATATTTGATACAGCTGCCATTAAATTTGCTTGAATATAGTATCCTTTGAGGTCTTATTTGATACAATTCTTAACTACCAAAATATTCTCAAATGAATCAAAAGAACCTTTAAGTAGCTGTCACTTACTGACGTTCATCTATAAACATTGGAAATTACAAAAATATACGGTAGAGCTTGATACCTGATTAGAAACAAGATCATTCACCTCACTTTCCACAGCTAAGCATTATGTTTTTAGTTTAGTAAATAAAGATGTTTTATTTCACTGGCTTTGGAAGTATATGCAGTTCTAGTGGGTAAGGGCTAAAGGAGGAAATTGTAACAGTAATAATGAAAGTATGTGAATGAGTCTGTGAAATAAAGAAAAACAAGATACTGAAATACAGGGTATCCTTCATTCTGAAACTGGAGAGGTTTCTAAAATAGCTTCTTTATTTTGAGCTACAGCATGGACAACACCAACAACACAGTGCCCTGCAAGGATTTCTTTTTTTATATTTCATAGCTAGTCCAAATTTCTCTTTAGTAGTGTTAACATACTCTTTTGTACCATTCACTGTCATTTCAATATTGTTGATGCTTCCTCCTTGTTCTTCTACTAAAAGAGATATATGAATGAAAAGCTCCCTTAAATCCTTCATTTGATTCTCCAAATTCACAAGTTCCTTGTGTCTCTGTTCTATCTCTGAGAGTTGTGCTTTAGTAATATTGATTTCTGTAAGCAAGCTTTCATTAAAAACTTCCCATTTTCCTTGATGAAGCATATCATTTACTTCTTCTTCAAGCATTTGCTTTCCAGCAACTTCAAGCTGACGGAAAATAAATGTCTTGCACTTCTCTTGTTTTGCTGCTATTGTGTCATTGTATATCCACATAGTTTGCTGAAAGTGGTGGAACATTGCGGCATGCTGAGATTTAAGTATTCTTGTGACCGCTGATGATGGGCCAGTTTCAGCCTCTGATTTTTTGACTTCTTTTACTAAATCATCCAAACCTCTCTTGATGTGTTCTGCTTGGATTTTAATCTCTTTTGTAATACTCGACTCTCTCTTAAGGAGACTGAATCTTCTCATTGAAGCCAACAGACTTTTCTGTTGCTGCCCAAATTTTTGAACATCGTCTGTCAAACTGTTAATACTCTCCTGAAGTTTCTGGATCTCATGTAGGTGTCTCTCAGCTATAGGTTCTCTTTCATAAATAACAGCTTGCTGCAGAATCCTTCCTTGTTCCTCTGCTTCTGTAGTTGATACATGCATGTCTCTAGAGAGTTCGAGTTCCTTTGTTCTTTGCTTTAGTTCTTGAAGTCGATCCTTCATCTTCCCTTTTTTCCTAGGAAGCAAAAATGGTTGAGATAAACACAGAAAAGGTGGGCATTTCCCCATGGGTCAGTTGGCTTCACAAAGCTATCGCTATCTCCCAGAGAAATCCTCCTAGTTTTCTGAAAAGAGGTTTAAAAATTAGAAAAATCAGTAAGAATTTCCTCATGAGCATTGATAAAATAGAAAACATGATGTAAAATAATGTCTAAATTACTTTGCTTGATTTTGGGGCTACTATGAGTCCATTCAGTTGTGAGAAGTAGCTGAGAAAGTAGTGACAGAGATACAACTGCCCCAAAATAATTTTTAAAAAGTTCTTTTAGAGACAGAGAAAGGGAGAGGAAGAGAGATAGAAACATCGATCAGCTGCCTCCTGCACACCCCCTAT
This sequence comes from Murina feae, assembly GCA_004026665.1. Taxonomy (NCBI): domain Eukaryota; kingdom Metazoa; phylum Chordata; class Mammalia; order Chiroptera; family Vespertilionidae; genus Murina; species Murina feae. Next base: position 14,365 of record PVJC01024604.1, on the reverse strand, counting down.
TGGGGATGAGCTTGCAATTGGGCATGTGCCTGACTGGGAATAGAACTGGTGACCTCTTGATGCTTGCATCAATGCTCAGCCACTGAGCCACACTGGCTGGGCTGCCCCAAAAGAATATTTTGTGTCATGATGCTGTCACATAATAATAGATTTTTCTTGATATGGGAAGGTATGTCTTAGAATGGAAGATTTTACTGGACCATATCTTTAACTTTTAAAATGGGAAGGGCACCTGGAAGTGCCCTATTACTAAAGCTACTGTTCTGTGTTAATTTGGTCCATGTAATATTAAAAATATACTCATTTTGTTAAATATACATGATTTAATTAAAACCAGTATAGTGACAGGGAAGATTTCATGTGAAGCTTTAAGCAATATAGATGTTAAATTTATCTTAAAATAACTGAGGCTTCCAGAGTAATGCACTATTTGATATAGTTTTGTTCTCTTAACCATTGCATATGTATGAAGACATATTCTTGGTCTGATTTTGCTGATTTCTCAATTGTAGCATTATTCTGCAAAGATATCCAGACTGTCTTAGAACAAGAGAAATTTAAAAACATGAGAATACCCTATATAATAAAAGCCTAATTATGCTGTCTAGTTGTCCAATCAGCTGTTCAACCAATCAAAGCATAATATGCTAAAGATATGCTAAGCCCGCTCAATCACTTGCTATGGCATGCACTGACCACCAGGGGGCAGTCAACCAGTGGCTATGATGTGTACTGACCATTAGGGGACAGATGCTTAACCAGTAGGTTAGCTTGCTTCTGGGACTGAGCAAGATGGGCAGGACAAGCCCTGGAGCCCTCCTGCGGTCCCTCCCCAGCTAGCCAGCCTCCTGTGTCCTTCCCAGGCCCTGATCGTGCACCAGTGGGGTCCCTTGGCCTAGTCTGTGCCCTTTCGCAATACGGGATGTCGGAGGGCTGGTTTCAGTCCAACTGAAGAATGACCACTCGCTATGACGTGCACTGACCACCAGGGGGCAGACGCGCAAAGCAGGAGTTGCCCCCTGGTGGTCATTGCGCTCCCACAGGGGAGTGCCACTCAGCCACAAGCCCTGACCCAGATTCACGACTGGCAAACGCAGTGGCAGTGGCAGTGGCCGGAGCCTCTCCTGCCTTCATGGGAGTGCTAAGGATGTCTGATTGCCGGCTTAGGACATCCCCTGAGGGTTCCTGGACTGTGAATTTCATGCACCGGGCCTCTAGTATTAATATAAAATCATATTTTAGGGGCACTGATAATATTGACACTGTGTTGGTAGTTATGCATAGGATTAAGTTGATGTGCATAATTTATACGTAATGATATGTACTTATCTAAAATGAAGTGAATAAAAAGCAATCTTTGTTAAAAAAATATTTAATTTTCATAGAGCATCTTGATTCTAGAAAGGCATTTAATAGTACCTTTCATCATATTTTTGCAGCTAAGAAGAAGCTGTTAAGGGAACTACAAATAGCTCATTGAACTACACATAGAATCAATATCAATCACAAGAAAAGAACTCTAATGTTATGCTATTATGCTATGGGACTCATTTTTAATATATTTATGCAAATATTTTTTTAAATATATTTTTTATTGCTTTCAGAGAGGAAGGGAGAGGGAGAGAGAGATAGAAACATCAGTGATGAGAGAGAATCATTGATCGGCTGCCTGCTGCACACCCCCTACTAGCGATCGAGCCTGCAACCCGGGTATGTGCCCTTATAGGAATCGAACCTGGGACGCTTCAGTCCACAGGTTGATACTCTATCCACTGAGCCAAACTGGCTAGGGCTATTTATGCAAATATCAGTGATTTAGATGTTCTTATAAAGGCATGCTTATCAGATATGTTGATGGCATAAAATTTGGAGGGGTTTTTATTATGTTGAAGTACAGAGTTGGGATTTAAAGATTAAAATAACATGGAACACTATACTAAAAGTTACAAGAATGTGTTTAATCAGGATAGAAGTAAAATGTTCATCCAGTTGTTTAGAAAACAAATTCACATCTACAAAATGGAAGGCCCTTGCATTCAAAGCAGGGCTTATGAAAGTTACTAGAGATTTTGTTAAATACAAGCTTTCTATCAGAACTATCAGAATAGTCATTTTGCTCTCATGAGTAACTGCTAAGAAAGGTATTTGTTCCACTGACTATGCTAGTCAAAGCAAATGGGAGAGGGATTGTGTTAAGTTCTAAGTGTGGTATTTTGTTATGAAAATTCATAAATTAGAAATTTCCAAACTGTCATGGGAAAGATGAGATTGGAAGACCATGCATAATATATGGAGAATTATTCAAAGGAATGGAAATGTTTGTCCTACAAAAGAGAAGACATGGGCATATCTACAACTGTTTTATAAAATGTGTAGGTCTGCATATGTCAAAGGAATTAGACTTGCGTGGCCTAACTGCAAAGGGCACCAGGTGGACATTACATGGAGAAAGGTTTAACTTGGTATAAAGACTCTTCACACAAGCAGAGCTGTCCTGAGATGGAATGAACTGCTTCGTGAGATAATAAGCTTGTCATCACTGTAGATGTTCAAAATGTTCTTCAGTGATGACCCAGTTGAGGATGTAAAAATGATGCCTGCATTGCAAAAAAAGTTAAACCAATGTCTTAATAATATTCCTTTGTTTTTAAAGGGGTTGATATTCTATTAGTTAATTACTATGACTTACTATATGTGAAGTTTTAAGTGCTATAATATATATTCAGTACTACCTGTCCTTGAATAATTTACTATCGAAGGGGAGATGGACAATATACAATTAAAAATGAAACTATCACATGGATGTTTCTCTCTGTCTGTCTCTTCCCCTCCATTGCACTCTCACTAAAAAAAATTATTGGAAAAATATCCTTGGGTGAGGATTAACAAACAAAATAAAAGAAATGAGATGAAGAATATTATACTAAACAAAATAATCCAGTGAGAGAAAGACAAATACCATGATCTCACTCATATATGAAATATAATGAACAAAATAAACTGATGAACAAAATAGATCCAGAGACAGAGAAGCAGGAAACAAAAACTATTGAATCTCAGAGGGAAGGCAGTGGTGGAATTAACCAAAGGACTTACATGCACACATGCATAACCCATGGACACAGACAGTAGTGTCATGAAGGCCTGGGGCAGGCCAGGCTGACAGGGAGTGAGGGCAGGCTAGAAGAGGTCAAAGGGGAAAAAAGGAAACATCTGTAATACATTCAAAAATAAAAATAAATTTAAAAAAATAACTGTGAAAGAAAAAATAGAAAATAAATTGCTTGAAACCATTTTAAAAAAAATGAAACTACACCACCAACTTACACCATACACACGAATAAACTCAAAATAGATAAATGACTTAAATGCAAATCATGAAGCCATAAAAAATCCTGGAAGAAAACAGGCAATAAAATCTCAGACATCTCTCATACCAGAATTTTCATTGATACATCTCCTAGGCCAAGAGAAACAAAGGACAAAATAAACAAATGGGACTACATCCAACTAAAAAACTTCTGCACAGCAAAAGAAACCATCATCAAAATGGACCCCACTGCATGAGAACATATTTGCCAATGATATATCTGGTAAGGGATTAATTTCCAAAATATATAATGCAACTCAACAAAAGGAAGACAAACAATCCAATAAAAAATGAGCAAAAGACCTGAATAGACACTCTTCCAAATAGGACATACAGATGGCAAATAGACATATAAAAAAATGCTCGATGTCACTAATCATCAGAGAGATGCAAATTAAAAATCACAATGAGGTGTTGCCTCATGCCTGCCAGAATGGCTACCATCAATCAACAAACAAGTGCTGTTGAGGATGTGGAGAAAAGGGAACCCTAGTACACTGCTGGTGGGATTGCAGACTGGTGCGGCCATTATGGAAAACATTATGGAGCTTCCTCAAAATATTAAAAATGGAACTGCATTTTGAGCCAATGATCCTACTTCTGGGAATATATCCTAAGCATCCAGATACACCAATCAGAAAGAATATATACATTCCTATATTCGTAGCAGTATTATTTATATAGCTAAGATCTGAAAATAGCCAAAATGCCCATCAGCAGATGAATGGATTAAAAAACTGTGGCACATCTACACAGTGGGATACTATGTTGCTGTAATAAAAACTTACAATTTGCAACAGCATGGATGGGCCTGGAGAGCATTATGCTAGGCAAAATAAACCAGTCATAGAAAGATCCAGAGATATAGAAGCATCAAACACCATCAAACCTCATAGGGGAGGGGGGAAGGGAGATAGGAGGTCAACCAAAGGACTTGTATGCATGCATATAAGCATAAGCAATGGACACACAATAGCCAGTAAGGGGGGTAGGGGGGGGAGGCCTGGGCTAGGAGGCAGGAGCAGACTGGGAGAGGTCAATAGGGGAAAAAGGAAACATCTATAAAACTTTCAACAATAAAGAATTAAAAAAAAAAGCTGTGGTACATTTACACAGTGGACAACTATGCAGGTATAAAAAAGAAGGGTCTGTTACCCTTTGAGGCAGCATGGATGGACCTGGAGATTATGCTAAGCGAAATAAGCTAGTCAAAGAAAGGCAAATGCCACGTGATCTCATTTATATGTGGAATCTAATGAACAAAATAAACTAACAAACAAAATAGGTCCAGAGATATGAAAGCATGGAACAGATTGACAGATCTCAGAGGGAAGGGTGGGGGCTGAAAGAGATTAACCAAATAATTTATATGCATTTATGCATAACCCATGGACACAGACAGTAGTGTGGTGAAGGCCTGTGGTGGAGTGGGGGCTTGGTAGAAGGGAGTAAAGGAGGTAATGGGGCATATCTGTAAGACTGTCAACAATAAAAGATAAAATAAAAAATAAAAAATATATTTTTAAAAAGTGTTTAAAATATGTCATTGCTTTTCCTTTTTTAAATTGTTGCTTCTTAATTTTTTAAAATTTTTCCTACCACCATTTATCCCTTCTATGCCCTCTTCCACCTCCACCCATCCTCTCCCCTCTTGCAATCACCACACTGTTTTCCTTGTCCATGATTTCTCTCCCTCTCTCTTTTCTTCCATTTGTTCAATCTTCCATCCCCCACCTACACCCACATCCAGCTATTTGCCTGCTCTCTGAATCTGTATTTTGCTTGGTAGTTCAGTTTGTTCATTAGATTCCACATATGAGTGAAATCATATGGTGCTCACTAGTATCTTTCTCTGACTGGCTTACTTCACTTAATTTAATGTTCTCCAGGTTCAGACATAATGTTACAAAGGGTAAATTTTCTTCCTTTTTATGACAGAGTAGTATTTCATTGAGTAAATGTACCACAGCTTTTTTAATCTACTCATGTACTGATGGACACTTGGGCTGTTTCCAAATCTTGTCTATTGTAAATAACACTGCATTAAACATAGGGGTACTTCATATATTCTTTCAAATTAGTGTAAGTGGAATCGTTGGCAGTTTTTTGTTTGTTTGTTTGTTTTTAGTTAAGTCTATACTGCTTTCCTTGTGGCGGCACCAATCTGCATCAAAGGAAACCATTAACAAAATGAAAAGACAACCCACTGAATGGTAGAACATATTTGCCAATGATAGATCTGATAAGGGATTAATGCCCATAATTTATAAAGAACTTATAAAACTCAACACACACAAAAACCTCAATCCAATTAAAAAATAGGCGAAAGACCCGAATAGTACCTCTCCAGAGAGGACATATGGATGGCCAGTAGACACATCAAAAGCTGCTCAAGCTCCCTAATTGTCAGAAAAATGTAAATTAAAACTATAATGAGATATCAACTCATACGTGTCGGAAAGGCTATCATCAATAAACAATAAGTGTTGGTGAGGATGTGGAGAAAAGGGAAACCTGGTAGGAATACAAATTGTCTCTTTTTAAATGCTTTTCCTTTTCATCAAGTTATTACATATACACAGCTTAAGAAATCACATCCTTTCAACCTCTGCCTGCCCCATCACACCTCATTTTCAGTTCCCAGTTCCCAGAGGGAGTCATTGTCAGCTCCTTAGATACAAGTTGCTTTTAAACTCCCTATTTCTTGGTAATCTGCTTATGTAGGTATTTCTGCTTTTTCAGATTTAAAAATTATTCTGCATATCTGTTGTGAAAGATGTGGACTTAACCTTTTTTTATACCCCACCATCTCCTCAATTTTTACTTCCATATAGTTATATCACAGTTTTGGGTTAATCAGTGTTCTGCATTTATAAGCAAATACACACATTCGAGTCACATAAGGTATTATATACTTTTTTTTCAAATGTTTTTTGTTTGTTTCTAGGCCATTTCTGTGGCTAGAGCTGAGAGGTTTACACTTTTATTTTAGGAAAGCTTTTCATTGACCTACTTTCACACATACAGAAAGTGCCCAAAACAAAATGTGTAATTTGATAATTCTTCACAAAGTGAACATACCCATATCATCATCACAATGATCAAGAACCATTTAACTTTTAAATTTTTCTTGAAATTATTAATTATCTAAGTTTTTCAGTTGCTTCATTTTGTACATATACATCACTAATTCCTTCCAAAACTCCTAAGTTGAGCTGAAAATACCCTCTTAATACATTTACTAGTAAATATAGTAGGTATTCTGCTTTTTTCTTTCATTGTATTCATCTTTTGAGACTTCTTCCTTGGATCTCTCTTTCTTGACCTGATTTACCACATAGCTGTTGTGTTAGAATTTTTTTTCTCCTTTCTTGTATGTCTCCTTACCATATACTTCCTTTCAAAATGTAAATGTGTTAACAGCTTTTATTTTTGAAAGTATTTTTATTCTATTTTTACACCTGAATGATATGTTTTCTGTGGATATAATTCTTACTTGAAAATAATATATTCCTTTAGCATTTTGAAATTTTGCTGTTTTTCTCTAACTTCCTTAGTTGCCCTTGAGAAATCTGCCATCAGATTCCTGACATTTTGTGTAAAATCTGAGATTTTAAAAAAAGTTTCCTTTCATGAAACTTGGCCTTTACTCTTTATTTCTGGTGTTCTAAAATTTCACAATAAGATGCCCAGGTCAGGTCCTTATGCAGTATTTGCTAGACACTTAGTAGCTTTCTCAATCTGAAAATTCATGTGTTTAGGATTTTCTTGGGGGGACGCAGATCTTAATATTTTAAAGAACTCCAGCTCTCCATTTTCTTTCTATACTTTTCTTTGAAGTTCCCCTTACTTAAGTACCTCAAATATTTCTCGTGTCTGCAGGGTAAAGTTTCTTGCCAGAGGCCACACAAGTAAAAAGTGGCAGAGCCTACATTCAGATATAATCTGCCTGACTGGTTCTTTTTTCCTAATCCACAGTGATAGATTATCCTAGTGAAACATACAAATGAAGTTGATCTGTATCAAGTATTATTCTAAACTAGAAGCCCTGCCCCCCCACCCCCACCCCTGTGCGCACCTTGCCACATGCATAGCCTCCTGGTGACCAGCCTTTGGTCATTAATAACATCATGACCTTTGGGTTTTTATTATGTAGATACTATGGTTAAAAGGAAAAAAATCTTGTAGAAGGTAATACAGCACATCAGATCCAAATAATTATGTTGTTTGCAGCTTTATTAGGATCTTAACCAAACTAAACACTTTACAGTTGAGACAAGGAAAAGGAATTAGTACTGATCTCATAGACCTATGTCACAGGAAGTCTCTAAGAAATTTTGAATTCTATCCTTGACATTATGTAGAAACTGTGATTGTAATAATTTCTTCTGCCTTAGCTCATAGCCATAGGTTGAGATAACATAGATGGAAGTGAAGTATACTTCATTCCTATTTTCATACAGAGATTTCTGTTTCCTATTCTATTTTTTAAAAATACATTTATACTAGAAGCCTGGTGCACGAAAATTCATGCACTCTTGGGGAGTCCCTCAGCCCAGCCTGCACCCTCTTGCAGTTCAGGACCCCTCAAGGGATGTCCACCTGACAGCTTAGGCCCACTCCCTGGGATATCGGGCCTGAGCTGGAATTCAGACATCCCTCTGGCAGTCTGGGAGCCCTCAGGGGATGTCTGACTGACAGCTTAGGCCACCTCTCTGCGGGAATGGCCCTAAGCTGCAGTCGGACATCCTTAGCCCTGAGGAGGAGGTGGGAGAGGCTTTTATCATCACCACTGCACTTGCAGCTGTCAGCCTGGCTTGTGGCTGAGCAGAGCTACCCCTGTGGGAGCACAATGACCACCAGGGGGCAGCTCCTGCATTGAGCGTCTGTCTCCTGGCGGTCAGTGCACATTATAGTGATGGCTCATTCCAGTCATTCTGTTAGGGTCAATTTGCATATTACCCTTTTATTATATAGGATTGATTTCAGAGAGGAAGAGAGAGGGAGAGAGAGATAGAAACATCAGTGATGAGAGAGAATCATTGATTGCTGCCTCCTGCATGCCCCACACTGGGGATTAAGCCTGCAACCCAGGCATGTGCCCTGATCAGGAATCAAACCATGACCTCCTGGTTCATAGGTCAACACTCAGTCACTGGGCCATGCTGGCTGAGCCTGTTTCCTATTCTTGTACTAACCTGAAACTATGAATTTTTATAGTTTCAAGGCACTGTTGTTATTTTTTAAATGGACTTGTGAATCTGATAATATGGGAAAAAGAAAAGAGTAACAGTATTGGAAACTCTCAAATGAGCAATGAGGGGGATGTAAGAAAAACATTTTGATTTTTTATTTATGAGAATCAAGTTCTATCTAAGATGTTTATAAAACTGCTAAGAAGCATCTAGTAACCTTTAAATTTCTCAAAAACTACAAGGTCTCCAACTTTCTCTTTGGCAGTATGAATTAGAACAAATCTTGAAACAACCCCCTCTAACATTTTTATGGTTGGATAAATCTTCCTTTTCTTAAAATGAGAAATAAATGATCAATTCCATTAAGAGTCTATTTTTCTAAAGCAGTGGTTCTCAACCGTCTGGCCCTTTAAATACAGTTCCTCATGTTGTGACCCAACCATAAAATTATTTTCGTTGCTACTTCATAACTGTAATGTTGCTACTGTTATGAATTGTAATGTAAATATCTGATATGCAGGATGGTCTTAGGGGACCCCTGTGAAAGGGTTGTTCGACCACCAAAGGGGTCTCGACCCCTTTAATTGCTGCTCTCTGCTTTGGTTATGATTATGTTCCCTCCTTATCTCTGGTAGTTGGAAATTTCTTTACTTCAAATATGATATGTAGTTTTAAAATTTGTCTTTCTTTTCTCAAGATCATATCAAACACTTCTGTATGTGTAGAAGAGGGAAGAATTTCTATTCTGTTGATTTTGACTGAAGCTCATAATAATTATCTTTTTTGTGTTGTTAATCCTCACCCAGCGATATTTTTGCATTGATTTTTAGGAAGAGTGGGAAAGACAGAAAGAAACATTGATGAGACATTAATTGTTGCCTCCTGCATGAGCCCTGACCATGTCTGGGGCCGGGGAGGAACCTGCCACCAAAGTACATGCCCTTGACTGGGATTGGCTGACGCTCCACCCCCTGAGCCAAACTGGCCAGAGCCATAATGATTATCTTTACAGTGTTAACAATTCAGAATGTTCCTCGAATCCTTGTTCATTTCTGCAGAAATTGACTTAATGTAGGTACTCAGGTGCACTTACATGCTGTATGCAAATAGCATTTTCTTGTAGTTGCATACTCACAACTACATGTATAACTATTTTCAATTTAATTGCTTAATTTAACATATATCTTTATAAAATAGAATATTAGGCAAAGTGAGACATGTAATCATATTAGAATTTAAAAGGTAGAAGAGACAAAGTTTATGAACATAAAATATTAAGCTCACAGTTATCATTTAATTGCTTAGGCTAGGTGAAATAGATGAGACTACCATTTTACACAATCTTTACTATACCTTAAATTTATTTTCTTAATGTTGGAAGAGTTCTATTCAAATATGAATCATATTTCAGCATGTTTAACTTAATGCATTGCTTTACTATTTCGAATTCTACTGTCAATAATTGACTATTTTTTAGGCTAAACATAGTTGCAAAAAGAAAGAACTTTAATTTCTAAACATGCTAATCAACTTTGACAGTTTGTTTTGGGAAATAGAAAAGTAAACTTGTATGACTCAAAGAAAAGTTTCTCCACCCTAATGCAGACAGAGAACATTTCCAGGAACAGGAATATAAATAAATACTATCTAGTGCTTTACGAAATATACCCTGGGATAGATACATTATAGATTTATAGATTTTTAAAAGTACTTTCTTTTTATAGGTACTGTATTGATTAAATAAAATATTTCAGCAAGTGTAACCAGAACCAGTTCTTATCTAACATAAAATGGGGCATTTTATTTTATTTTTGGCTTTTGTGAATGAGACCAGTTTGCAGAATTTCCCTAGTTCAAGGTGAAAGAAGCTGATGCTATTGGAATAGTCACCACTTAGGCTACTTAAGTGAGGAAAAAAAAAAACACAACTTATTGCAAATTGTATATATTTTCTCAAAGTTTGAATTATGTGATGTTTTTGTGATGCAGTTTATCAGGGCCTTTTTATTTTATTTTACCTTTTATTCAGTTTAAGTAAGTTAATTGTTAACTGACTTGTTTAAATATTAAGACTCTTACTTGATGAAAGTATGCTGTACATACATACTTTGGTAACAATTATAAAATAACTTTGAAGAAATATCAGAAAATAAACTGTGTTTTGGTTAAGCCTCTCTCTCTCTCTCTCTCTCTCTCTCTCTCTCTCTCTATATATATATATATATATATATATATATATATATATATATACACATACACACACACACACACACACATATATCTTGATTTTGAAAGTGTTAGACATCATATATATGTAGCAATTAAATTATTCTGAATTAAAATGTAAAAGTGTCAAATCAAGTATATTAAGTTTTACAATTACATACTTTTAATATGCTAGCTAAAACATTTTAAAAGTTAATACTTTGATATTTCACAGTGGTCCTTTTACAAGAACATGTTCTAATGTCCTCAGATTAACTTTAAAATATTCTGGGAAACAACAAGGAATAAATTAATTAAGACCTACAAAATTATCTTAACTTTTTAAAGGTTATACATATGTGTCAAATTTGGGCATAAGCTTCTTTTCAGAATTCTGTATTAAGTGTTCTTTAAAGCAAGCACAGTATGACTAACTTATAACCAGTTTATAAAAGAAAGAATTTTAAGTTTGTTTTTATAGGATCTGAATTTCCAGTGTTTCCAAAATGAGAAGGTTCTTTTTAAAGGACTTAAAAGAAGAAGTTGATTTTTATTATGGTTGTCTATTTCTGAGATCTCTAAACCCAGATCCTGTTCAATTTATTAACAATATATATGAGCAGATCAGCTGCTGGTAGCCTCGTCCTAATCAGAACAAAACAGGTGATTTTAATTATCTGTTGAGCTATTTTTAAATGCCACAACTTTCAGGCCACGGGCATCTCACATTAAAAACGCAGAAAAGAGCGGTTTATTACCTTTGTCTTGTTCCTTTTGTTGTTTTTCCACCCGCAGTGTTGGAGTCCTGCCTTTGAGAGGAAAACCTATCATCCGTAACGTTTTGATCAAATTATTTGTCTCTATCTTAGAGTTCACAGGCAATTTCTGTACATTTTCATATCATTAACTTAATTGAAAGCCAAATTATGAAGCCAAATAAGTTAGAGATAAAGTTGTCCTTTTGCCGAAAAGAACAAATTGCTTACTTCACACCTGGAGAATCCGGTTCTGCCAGTTAGCCGCCCATTCTTTAGATTAAAGGAAGATGGTTTTCATTGGAGCTAGCTGGTAACAGGAAGTCCTGGTTGAACTGCCTGCATGGAGTGTTTGGCACAGGCTCTGTGATTCCGTTTCTATGTTACACATAAAACACATTAGTTAATAAAAAGGGGGTTGTAATTAAACAAAGTTTTCTTTGGAGTTTTTTTAGGTATCAAAACTTGCTAAAATATACAGAATTCAGAATAAATAGCAATGGAAGGAAGCTTGGTATAGAAGCTTTTTGTTCCATTTACTTTAAAATGATTGAATTCTGTTCTATTTTAGGAAATCCCAAGGGCTTCACTCATAAAATCATTGATTTCAGGATGACAGCTGCCAGAAAAGAGCTCCTGTCTCTAACCTCCCGCCCACTTTCCTTGTTACTGTACCTGGTATTTTTATTTTAAAATAGGTTTCTTCCAGAGTTTTCAATATAGAAAAACTAAAGTTGGGCTGCACTGTTATACAGTTTATTTTATCAATATAACAATTTAAAATTAATTTTTACCAGAGTGAAATAATTTATTTGAAAAATTAGAAATGAAATGTCTCTAACATTAGTAAATATCCTTACCGTCCCTTTTTTTCTGCCTGATTTTTGTGATTTGAGGGTAAGAGGAGGGACACTGGTATAATTTCTATCAAAGTAACATTTGCCTTTATTTTTTGATTTAGTATCCCTACTTCCTGAAATCTGTTCCCAAAATAAGAAATAACTTGTTCCCACAGTTATTCTTCACAGCACTCCTTGTGAAAACAAAACACTGGAAACAACCCAAAAGTTCCTTCAGAGTGGGCCTGGATGAATAAATGATAAAACAACCTATGAGCATTTTGCTCATTTATAAAGACTATACTAGTAAAGAAAATGTCTTTACATTACTTCAGGGTACTTTTAAGATTTACTGTGTAAAAAAACAGAAGGTGGTACACAAGAGTATATATAACATTCTAGTTTTTGAGAAAGAAAGGGTAGAGACACACATACTCAAACATCTCCCAACCAGTCAATAACAGTGAGTATCTATATATAGGGCCCAAATTGTGACCTTTATCATTTTCCACAAACACGTTTATTTTCAAAAAGAAATAATGGGGTGGGGGGGGGCGGTGGTGAACCAAAAAGGAATGAAAAGGGTTACTTAGAGAAGAACGGATGGAATAGAAAGAAGAAAAGGGACCGAGTTGGGTAATACTTTTGGTTGTACTTTGTTTTTATAGTTTTGACTTTGGAACCACATAAATATTTTAAAAATTCAATCTTAAGATAAAAAATAAAACTAAAGCAAAAGCAGCCTGAAAAAACTAACCTAGCTATATGTCTAGATGGTGTAGTAACCAGAGAGGGATTATTTAATTAATTTAAAACTCGGTATTTTGACTGTGCATTTCTTATGGAATATATTTTAGAGATAAGAATAATCACAAAGAGATTTTTAACCTGAATGTATTAACCTTATTTTTAATAATATTGGCATTGTTATTGGAAAAATGTGTGGATAGTCTTTCTCTATAGTGGGAGTGGGGTTCTTGGAGTGCTGCTGCTGGAATAAGCATGTCCAGAGGCACTCACAGGAGGATGAGATGTGGTAGAAAGCTTTATTTGCATGGAATTATACCCCTCTGTTTCCAAAGTCCCATTTCCCTGAATCCAGTCCTGGATAATGTGCAGCTGAGGATTCGGTAGAGCTAGAAACAAAGCCAGTGTCCAGAGTTCTGTTCCATGTTGGAGCTGGGTCTGGTTTTGCATGAGGCTAGTTGCAGTCCATTAGTCCATTGTGTGTGGGGTCCACATGGCCATGGACCATGCGGACAAATGCAGGAGCATGAGAGTCCTGCAAGCCAGGAGCAGGAACCAAGAAGTAAGAGAGCAAACTCCTAGGTTTAGGAGCTTAGGTATCTCAAATCTTCCTATACTTGCAGTAGCCACTCCTGTCCTGGCCAATAACCTGTCCTCAGGTGTGACTGACAGGCAAGTAAGCACCTTCCCTATTTACCCAGACTTTATTGGGCATGCCTCTAATATTGGGCCTTTTCTTTGCTCCTTTCCAGTTACTCATAACTAGTTAATTACAACAATATCATTATTCTTGTTTGAAACATATATATTGTAGGACTAGAGGACTGGTGCACGAAATTCGTGCATGGGAGTGGGTCCCCTCAGCCCAGCCTGCACCCTCTCCAGTCTGGGACCTTTTAGGGGATGTCCGACTGCCAGTGTAGGCTTGATCCCTGGGATTGCGCCTAAACTAGCAGTCGGACATCTCTCTTACAATCCTGGACCACTGGCTCCTAATTGCTCACCAGTCTGCCTGCCTGGTTGCTCCCAACTGCCCCCTTGCTGTTGGCCTGATTGCCCCTCACTGCCTCTGTGTGCTAGCCTGATTGCCCCTAACTGACCCCTGCCGGGCAGTTTGCCCCCAACTGCCCCCTCCTTGCTGGCCTGGTCACCCCCAACTGCCCCCATCTGCCATCCTAGTTTCCCCCAGTGGCCCCCACTGCCAGCGTAGTCACCCCCTCACTGCCCCTCCCCACTGGCCAGGTCGCCCCCAAC
>PVJC01024603.1:0-25421 GCA_004026665.1 Murina feae | reverse complement strand
ATTTATGGATAATAAAGACCATTACAAAATGATAAACATAAACAAATACAGAGACAGAGCAGCCTTGAACAGACTATCATCCTACAGCTGGAAGGCTGGGGATGGTTGGGGGGGAGTTGGGAGATCAACTGAAAGACTTGCATGCATGCATAGGAGAATAATCAGTGGACACAGGAAACTGGGGGTTAGGGAGGAGGGGAGGAAGGGCAAGGGGAAAAAATGGAGATCTATCTATCATCTGTTGTAATACTTATCTATCACTTGTTGTAATACTTTAAGCAATGAAATAAAAAAATTAAAAAAAATAAAAAAAAGAGGGAGGGTGCATAACCTGGTTCTTAAAGGATAGGTGGGAGTTGACAAAGAGAGGAGTAGGCAGTTGTTCAAGGTAAATAAAAGATGGCAGGAGATAGGAAGCAAGAAACAGCAAAGGGGTGTGTGTGTGTGTGTGTGTGTGTGTGTGTGTGTGTGTGTGTGTGTGTGTAGTTGGGCAGGGCATAAGGAGGTAGAATTCAAGCCATATAGAGTTGCTGAAACTTCAATGAAGAGATAGAGGGGTAGGAGATACGATTGGAGGAAGCATAGTCCAGACTCTAGATAATGGGGAACTCATCCGCGATTTGAGCACAGAACCTGTGGCCAGATCTTCAGCCAGCAGAAGGGGAATATGACAGGCCATGGAGAAGGATGATGACCTGACCTCAGGCAATGGTAGTTGAGATTTTAAAAAGAGAAAGAAGAGAGAGATTTGAGAAATATTTAGGAATTTTAATTTCTAAGACTTAGTTGGTGATGATCTGTGAATAGTAAAGAAGTCAAGGATGACCCGGGCTTCTAGGTTGGAGATAATGAGATTAAGTGAGGAAATGCTGGCTAGAGTTAACACTGATAACAGAGGGCACCTAATAAGTTCTTTATATGTACCAGGCACTGTTCTTGGCACTTAGTACATCATTTCATTTATTTCCCACTAAAACCCTGCAAAGTGTCCCTTATTTTACGAATGAGGATCCTGGAATTAAGTTCATTTCTTCTTAATTCTACTTTTTTACTCAGTCAGTTTGTTGGCAGAGCTGTTCTTTCCCACCAGCCCAGCTGAATGCTGGGATGGGCAGGGGGAGGCAGAACGGCCATTTGCAGGTAGCCTAGGTTTTGGGAAGGGGAGCCTACACGTGCCCCTCCAAACCCAGATTCCCCCTCCAAACCCAGATTCCTCCCTGGAGCCACTGACAGCAGTACAGTGTTGGTCATAGGAATGAGGGAATCTGGGTCTCAGGGGCCCAGATTGACAATCTACCAGTGTTTGCTCCCAACATTCTATTGCATCCCTGGTGTCAGCGGCTCTCACAAAGTCTCTCCTGAAAGCTCCCTGACCTCCTTGGGCCGAAGGTGCTGTGCCACTGCCTGTGTTTCCCAGGCAGACCCCTCAACGAGCCCTGGGAGCCTCCCACCCACTCCAGCTGTCACTTCCCCAGCTCTCCTGAGGGCAGCAGCAGCCACCTCCCTGTAGGACCTACAGACATTCCCCTGGCTTAATGGATGGACATGAGGTGGGCATGGGAAGGACTGGGAGCCAGGGGCTGCTCTCCCCTCAACCTCACTACCCAAGTCTAGCTGCCAATAGGGTGCCCTCCCCTCTGTGAAGCCAACAGGGCACTCAGGCAGCCTCCTGCAGAGGGCAGGGTAAGGCTCAGGAGACCTGGGTTCTAGTTTATAGTTTGCTATTAACCTGCTACTTGACTTCTTCTTCCCCCTTCTCTGGACATCAGCTTCTATCCTTATAAAATAAGACTTGACAATGAAGAATGCTGCCTCGCATATGAGCTTTTGCAGTTCCAGATCTGGCTACCCTGTGAACCAGGCACATCTGGCGCCATTCCATGCATGAGAGCCTGCAATAACTATTGGTCCAGTGGGACTGCCCTGATTTAGGGGAGGTTGGGGACCTCTCTATAATCAGATGCTGGGGCATCTTTTTTTCTCCATCACACCCACTCCACTAGGGAAGAAAGGAGGATGCAGCCCCACAGCGCGACCTCAGCTGGGCCTGCAGCCTGCGCGAGGGATTTTGCAGGGGGCAAAGGTCCTTTCAGTTTGCACAACCTAGGATTCTAGTGGTTCAAGCCCTCTTTCTTTTTCTGTGCCACCAATTGTCATCCATAGGATGGCCCATCTGCATTAGGTTACTTCTGAGAATGAACTAGTAATAAGGACAACAGATGGTGGGCATAAACCTGGAGCATCCTGGGCAAACGGGGACCTCCAATGGTATGTGTCACCCTGCATACCCTGCCAACATCCCGTCCTGAGGAACCGCTAGCTCTGCCATCCGGCTAGCACTGCCTTAGACTAAGCCTAAAAGAAGTCCGACTGCAGACTTCAGCTACTCCTGAAGTCGAAAGGCAAGTTCTGGGCCAGCTCTGTCGTTAATTTGCTGTATGTGACTAAGCCAGGTCACGGAAACGCTCAGAGCCACAGCTTCCTCTGTCCAACGAAGGGTTTGAACAAAATGTGGTTTCTTCCAGCCTCAGCACCCAGGCCTCTTTCTCCTTCTGGGTCTTTCCCTTTTGATTAAGATGTAAGTTCAGGCGAGGTCACTGCCAAAGGTGACCTTTGGGTCTGAGTATGAACTGACCCACCACATCCTTTGCCTCCACTACCACCTGGAGACGGCTCCTCCATTGGCCGGGAAAGGGACGCTTTGAGGTGTGGTGGGATGGCCTTGCAGCCCCATTTTGGCTCTGCCATTGACTCCTTCTGAGGCCTTGCAAGTTACAGACTGTTTCTAAGCCTCCCTTAGTGCTCCCAGAGAACAGTGCTGGTCCTCCATCAGCCGGTAGAGTGGGCCAGGCCTGCTTTTCTCAGGTGCCCTTTTGTGTGCAGCTTGAGACCTCTTGTGACCTTGGCCAGCGGCGCTGGTTATGAAAAGTGAGCATTAGAAGGATTTCGTGGGATGCCAATCCAACCCTTTCATTTCCTGATGAAGATACAGGCCCAGAGGGCAGTTCTGAGCTGCCCAAGTTCGTGGCCCTGGCTCTGCACTGTGGCCTCTCCTCTGGGTGCAGTGGCTCCTGCCTCCAGCACAGCACAGCTCTCCCCAGGGGACTCAGACTTTAGTCAGCCTTCAGAAGTCTGTGTGTATTTATAAAGCTGCTGTGTTTCTTCCAGCATCTGAAGCCTTCTACAGGCATTAATTAAGGAAGGTTCACAGCAAGAACAAGAGGGAAGGAAGGAAAGAAGAGTTTGAAGGATTCTTTAAAGGACCAGTTTCTCCTGCTGGGGGCTTCTCCTGTTTTTTCTGTGACTTCTCAGTCTCCAGAACACACCCACCCACACAAGCACACACGTGTATACATGTGCATGCACACACACATGTGTGCACATACTCATATGTGTGTATGCATGCACATACCGATGCACACAGATGCATACAAACATACACGCACATACACACACCCATGTGCACACGCACACACACAAGCCCATTTCCAGTGGCCTGCTGCATCCCTCAACAAAGTCCTGAGCCTTGTTCCCAGTAGTTTAATCCCAACCAGCAGTGCCCAGTGGATGTCCACCTCACACAACTTCACCCTGTCCTCCCCTCTTCCAAAAACCCATTCCTGAATGTTCCACACACTTCAGCTCTAGTCGTCTTCCATGCTGTGGAGAAATAATCCTTCATTTTCTCTCCTGTTAAGTTGGTAGAGGCTCACAGGGGAAGGCCAGGACCAGGAAGGCAGGTACCATAGTGCCTGCTAGACCACTGTGTCAGGTTCCTGGAGCTGCTGTAACAAAGCACCATGCACTGGGGGCTTAGACAACGGAAAAGGATTGTCCCACAGTTGTGAGGGCCAGAAGCAAGGTTGGCTCCTTCTGACACCGAGGAAGTATCTGTTCTGTGACCCTTGCTTATCTTCTGGTGGTTTGTTGCCAACCTTCAGTTCCTTAACGTGTAGAACTCTCTGAGATCTCTCTTCATCTTCACATGGTGCACTCCCCAGGTGCAGGTCTGTCTAAATTTCCCCCTTTCATAAAAATACCAGTAGTATTGGATCAGGGTCCACCCTACTCCAGGATGGCCTCACCTTAACTAATTACATCTGCCATGACACTATAATTCCAAATAAGGTCACATTCTGAGGTACTGGGGTTAGGACTGCAACATTTGAATTTTTGGAGGACACAATTCAACCCAAACTACTATGTTACTGAAATTCCACAAATCAAGGGTCCTCCTAGGACGGATGAACTTTTTATGAACTTCAGAAAATGGAGTATATAGCATATAGTCTTTATTATCTTTTCACCAAGTTTCTTTTACTTATTATTATGTTCATTTTTATTGCTGTGTGGTATTCAGTTGTGTGAACCTTTGAATTGTTAGACCTGTTGATGGGCCTTTGAGTATTTCCACGTTTATGACTCTAATGAATAAAACTACTATGAATATTTTAGTACATGTCTTTTGGTGACCATCCAAGCTTATTTCTTCCAGGAATATGCCCAGGAGTAGAACTGTGGGTCCTAGGGCAGTAGGTGTTTCCCTGTCTCCAACATGCTACATGTGGTACTGACATTTTCTCCAGCAACACATGTGTATACTCATGGATGCCATCCTTGCCAGCCCAAGGTTTGGTCAGCCTTCCATTGTTAGCCATTCTGGTGAGGGTGTGGCGTCTCACTGTGGTTCAGTCTACATCTCCCTGAGAACTAAGGGTGTGGAGCACATATGCTGTAGATGTGGATATGGTTGTCTGTGAAGTGCCTGATCAAGTTTGAGGTCCATTGTTTAACTGGCTATATTCTTTTCCATATTGATTTGTCTTATTTTTAAATGAGTCATTTATTGCATGTAGAGAGAAATGCCTTTTTCCGGTCCATTGTTGGCCT
This sequence comes from Murina feae, assembly GCA_004026665.1. Lineage (NCBI taxonomy): Eukaryota > Metazoa > Chordata > Mammalia > Chiroptera > Vespertilionidae > Murina > Murina feae. The sequence goes on along the minus strand of PVJC01024603.1, from coordinate 20,531 downwards.
TTTTACTCTTTCAATGATGTCTTTTGACACAATTACAAATGTTCTTGATTTTAATGAAAACTAAGTTATTACTTTTTCATCTTATGATTGGTGTTTTCTGTGTTTTAAGGAGTCTTTGGCTAGCCCTGGCAAATTTTAAATTGATGTATTTTCCACATCTTTTTTTATTTATGTCATAAATCCCGTTTTCCCCACCAAGTGCTCTTTTTACTTTCCATCCTTGTTGCCACCTGCACATCTAATCTGCTTCTTCTAACTGCTCTGTAACACCACACCACGGGCACCGCCCTTGGCCAGGGTCCTCCCCTCCCCCCCCCCCCCCCCCCGTGGTCCTGCCCCTTCCCTGTGTATTCACTTCTTATCACACGGTGGCACTGCTGGGGATGGGAAAGTGCTTGTATTTGTCCTTCCCTTGATAACATGCAGATGGTTGTACAGAATCTCAGTCTCCCCACACTTCACTGACTCCAGGATGTGTTGATCTTCACTCCTGGTGCTTAAGTATCTCTGTCCCACAGCTGCATAGCTGCACTTCCTTGTACCTATGCAGGAAATCCAGGAGGGATGGCTCCCAAACTTCGGCCAGTGCACTGAAGTCACCTAAGGAGGCTTGGGCTCCCACACCTGGGGAATTTGGATTTAGTAGGTGTAGGATGAGCTCTAGGAGCCTGCCTTTCCCACAAACTCCCTAGGTGATGCTGATATGCAGTCAGGTTTTATCTACTCAAGAAGTATTTATTGAGCACTTACTGTATGCCAGGCACTGAACCAAATGCTGTTGATAGAGCAGTGAACAGAGCAACAAATGTTCCATCATTGACGAGAAGATGGATGATAAGCAAGAGAAACAAGAAAAATATGTAAGATGTTAGAGATAGAAATGCTGAGAAGGAAAATTAAACAGGGAAGGGAACTAGCAGGTGCCAAACTTATTTTTTATTGTAACTTAAAATTTGTATTTTATGATTATAGTTGACATACACTATTATATTAGTTTCAGGTGTGCAACAGAGTAGTTAGACATTTACGTAAATTATGAAATGATCCCCCAATTAGTCTTGCACCCATTTAGCACCATACATAGTTATTACAATATTGTTGACTTTTTCTGTATGCTCTACTTTACCTTCCTGTGACTTTTTATAGCTACCAATTTGTACTTCTTAATCCCTCACCTGTATGACTCAAGTTCCCATCTGGCAACCATCAGTTTGTTTTCTGTATCTATGAGTTTGTTTCTATTTTCTTTGTTTGCTTACTTTGTTTTTATTAATTTTTTCTTTATTGATTAAGGTATTACATATGTGTCCTTATCCCCCATTGCCCTCCCCTTCCCACTCATGCCCTCACACCCCTGGTGTCTGTGTCTATTGGTTATGCTTATATGCATGCATACAAGTCCTTTGGTTGATCTTTCCCCCCTTCCTCCTACCCTTCCCTACCTTCCTTCTGAGGTTTGATGGTCTGATCGGTTTTTCTCTGACTCTGGATCTGTTTTTGTTCATCAGTTTATGTTGTTCATTATAGTCCACAAGTGAGCGAGATCATGTGAAATTTATCTTTCTCTGACTGGTTTTTAGATTCCACATCTAAGTGAAATCATATGGCATTTGTCTTTCTCTGACTGACTTATTTCACTGAGCACAATATCCTCTAGGTTCATCCATGCTGTCGCAAATGACAAGGACTGCACTTTGTGACTGGGTCCCAGGGAAGGTCTTGCTGAGAAGGAAACAATTAAGGAGAGACCTGAAGGAGCTTCGGGGGCCATATGGGAATCCAGGGAAAGAGCAGTCGGCAGAGGACCCAGCTGTCACCCCTCTCCTTGCTGACACTTTACTGCCTCTCATCCATGGGTTACACCTGGAGCATCGCTTTCTGTGCCCAAATATTCCCAAAACCTGTGAAGAGGACATCCACTAACTGGACACAGGTCCTGCTGCCCACATTCCAGGCACTCCAGACCATACTGGCTGGTCACAAACAACCATCCACCATCCCCTTCCTCCATTCCATCAGACTTCAAGTTTTGGGATTTCCTTTGTGTTGCCACATTCTTTTGGGGAGATGGGGCCCAGCAGCAGTCAAGAAGAGAATTGTTTAAGTTAGTCACGGCAGTCCCCATTCCCTTGCCCATGACGCCTTCAGGCATGGGGATCGGATCGAATCTGGCTGTTGAAAAAAAAGGAAGTCTACTGCATGATCTCTGCTGGAAACGTTCCTCGAAGGTAGGAGATGCACAGGTAAAGTCAGACCCTCTTCTCCATCAAGACATTGTCATGTCTGAGTGTAATTCTGGGACAATAGTTGCCATCTGTGACCCTGAGGCGCCCTGACTTGAGGATCATCCACATACTGAGGATGACAGGAAGAGAGATGGTCTTTGGTGATAGTGATGAGCTGCTGCATTAACCAACCCTGGAACCATCTAGATTTCTTATGCGCAATATTATTTAAGTCGGTTGCATATGGGTCATCTACTACTTTCAGCCATAAGCACTAATTGATATGCACTCCATTCCCACCCCCTCGGCATGTTAGGACACTTTTGTGATAGTTCCCTGAAGAGAGCGGCTACGCAGAGTCAGCTCTGTACTCTCAGGACCTAAGGAACCACTGGGCATTCCAGATGTGCTCAGGCTTACAGCCACCTACTCTACTGTCACAGGCACAAAGCAAGTTGTATGGAGCAAAGGGAGAGATGCAGGGCAAGTTAGCTGCTCCAGCTCCGGTCCCCATACTCACCTCTTGGGGTTTTCTGTGGCTGCCTCCTCAGCAGCCCATGAGCTTCCCCAGGGCAAGAAATTACCACCAACCCGAGGCTCTGAGTCCTCAGGGCTCTGCATAATGTCAGATGCAGAGGAGGTGCGCAACAGGGGTTTGCTGAGTGTAGGCAAGTAATGAAGAGTAATTGAGAAACAAGAGAAGAAGAGAGGGGAGAGGGGACGAGCAGAAGTGGACGGTGATGGGGAGGGGAGAAAATGAAGAGAGAAGTTCCCGAGGATGGTTTGCAGAGAAAGTGTGGCTTCCTCAAGGGACCCAGGAGAGGCTGTGAAACAGAAGGATGGAGCCCAGGGGCCCCAGAGGTCCATGGTCACTCAGATGAGGAGCCTGAGCAAACCATTATCAAGATGTCTATCTGGCTTGGAGGGATGAACCTCCAGTTGAGTGTAGGTCCAGACGTGGTTCCTAAACCTTCTTTGGGGATTCATCTGAAGCAATAACTTTGATTTCCTAACTCCACCTCTCACTCTGCTGCTCCAGAATAGCTGCTGACGCAAGTAGAGGGAAGGCTGCACAGATGTCGCCGCCCCCACCTCCAGGGCTGCGGCTGCAGACAGCTCTGCCTCGGGGTGACTGGTCCACGGTGTGGGGGTGCTGGCAGTGATAAGGAGAAGCACGATGGCCACAGCATTCATGAGTGTGTCGTGTGCCAGCAGCATGAGGAACGTAATGGGCATTGTCTCAGCTCCTGGTACCTGCGGGTATCACTGCCCTCCATTCTACTGAGGAGGAAATTGAAAGTCCAAAACAGAGTGACTCCAACTCTCATTTGCCACATGACCTGGGACTCTGTGTCCCCAAGATAGAGGCGGGAGCCCCTTCCCTGATCCTCTGGATTGTGGGTTGGAATCAAGGAGATTCCCTTGGAGGATGGCCAGCCAAGCCAAGGAGCATCCACTGATGAGTGCCAGAGACCACTCCCGAAGTGCTGGTCTAGTTCCTTCCCTGGAAGAAACTGACAAAGCTTTGCATTACTCCTGCATTTCTCCTCAGGGGGAGTAGAAGAGAGCTTCCTGAGGTCAGGGGAGTTCATTTGAGTTGCACATCAGGGAGGTAGGTAAGGCAGTGTTTTCCTCACAGATTGCTTCGAAAACACCCTGGCCAGCAGACCTGGCTCCTGCCAGGGCTCCTCACTGTTCGCCCTGGATAATGCTGACCCTGGGAGTCAGCCACCGCCTTTCTGGCCTCCCTGCAATGCTGTCCCTGGGCAGCACTGAGCTGCAACTTCTGAACAAGCTTCCAGCTGGACCAGGCTTCCTCACAGAACCTGGCTGGCTCTCGGAGGATGCAGTCTGCTTCCTGCCGGGCCATCGCCTCTCGCTCCTAATTGCTTTTGCTTCCACTCCTTCAGCTCTTGGTGGCCTGCGGGGTTTAGCACCAGTGCTACTTGCTGAACATTGCTAGTTTCAGCACTGGCTTCCAACACTTCATTCTAGCTGGCATGGGCCCCAGCATTTTTAACGACAGAGCCGGGTTCTGCGAACCACATTGCCAGGATACGGCTGAATGATTCTAAATTTAAGCTCATGTTATTTTTCAGACATGCGCAATGGTGTGGCCTGCTGGACTATTTCCACTTCAATCTTGGCTGCCTGGCCAGGTGCTCCTTCTGACTAGACAAGCGGGCTGCAGGCTTCCCCCTGCCCTTCAGGGGTCTGACCTTTTGTGGCTGCAAAGGAACAAGTTCAAGGTGAAGTAGACAGCTGATTTCTAAGGGCTTCCTCCTTCTCTGACCTCCTGGGGCACCCAGAGGCCTCTCCCTGGGGTGCCGCTCAGACCCCCTGCTTCCCCTGTTTTCCTCCTCAGGATCTCAGGGCCCAGTCACAGCCTCCAGACTATCAGAAGGAGGTGGGACACTGAGAGTGACAGCGACTCAGAAGCAATTTCTGTAGCGATGTGGTCCTCACGGAGAGAGCCACCTCTAGAGGACATTGGGGGTGTTCCCAAGGGCAGTTGTCACAGTTTACACATTTCCACATGGAGAGAAAGCCCTGGAAACTTCCTGTTGGCCTGACGTGATGAGAATTGTCAAGACCCCTTTGCAAAGGCCACCGACCTCAGCCCCAGCCCTGCCCGTGTCCTTTACAAGCCCTTTACACTGTGGCCAGCAGGACCCACTCTGGCGGATAATTTACATGTTTTAATGTGTGGAATTCCCATTCACCGGCACTTGCTATATATGCGTGTTTGAAGTGGGACATGGCAGGGTGTGTGTGCTTACTTCCCGACCCCAACCACTGTGCTCTCCGAGGTGGGCACCTAGCTCCTTCCCACAGGACTTAAATGTCTTGCATTTGCGTAGAACATCATGCCCTCACATCACCATCTAGTATGGTCTTGTCCTATAAGAACCATATACATTATTGCACACAAATGACAAAAGGAAGAGATGAAAGGCCCCCATCGAGCAGGGGATTAGTATCAGGCGAGGGTGCAACGCCAGGTCTTCTGAGCCCTATGTGGGTGCGGCTCAAGCTGCAAAGACCAGGAAAAGGCTCCCATAAAACATGGGCCTATAGCCGGGTCGTCTGAAGAAGAGAGCCATGTCTTTGCCAGCTCCCCTTAAAATGTCCTGGGAGTAAAAGTTTGCCCATCAGTCCTTATGTAGAAAGAGAATTTATATGCAAATAATATTAGAGAGTGTTTTGGGTGCCACGTCCTGATTCTGTTACACCCAGAATCTCATTTACTATTAGAGGGAGTGAGGCAAACGTGCTGCCCACATAACACTAGTCTCTTGATTGTCCTGTTGTTGTTGTTGTTGTTGTTATTTTCTAAAGTTTTACATATGTCTCCTTTTCCCCACTTGACCCTCTTCCCCAGCCATTCCCACCCCTGGCAAGCCATTGGTTATGCTAATATGCATACATACAAGCCCTTTGGTTGCTCTCTAACCCTAACCCTCCCCTGCCGTTTGTCTTTGGATCTATTCATGTTCATCAAATTCTGTTGATCATTATATCCCACATATGAGTGAGATCATGTGATATTTATCTTTCTCTGACTGGCTTATTTCACTTAGCATAATGCTCTCCAGGTCCATCCATGCTGTTGCAAATGGTAAACATTCCTTCCTTTTTACAGCAGCGTAGTATTCCATTGTGTAGATGTACCACAGTTTTGAAATCCATTTGTCTGCTGATGAGCAGTTAGGCTGTTTCCAAATCTTAGCTATTGTAAATTGTGCTGCTATGAACATAGGGATGCATATATCCTTTCTGATTGGTGTTTCTGGTTTCTTGGGATATATTCCTAGAAGTGGGATCACAGGGTCAAATGGGAGTTCCATTTTTAACTTTTTGAGGAAACTCCATACTATCTCCACAGTGGCTGCACCAGTCTGCTACACCCACCAGCTGTTCATGAGGATTCCTTTTTCTCTGCATCGGATGCGAAGTTTAGAATGGCAGCAGCCATCCTGTGACAATGAGGTAACAGCATGCCAAGGAGGGAAGGGAAGAAAGAGTGGGCACCTGGACCTCTGGGGCCTTACTGAGCTTTGAACCTAGACCAGCAACTGCCGACTCCAGGCCCTGGTTCTGTGTTAACAGGCATTATCTTGTTAATTGGGTTTCCTGTTACTTGCAGCTGAACGCCTGCCTGACACAGAGGTGGCATCGCCCTATTTCACAGGTAAGAAAACGAGATGCTTCGGACAACAGAATAAGGAAGAAATCATACTAGAGTTCAAATCCAGAAACTTGGATTCCATAGCTGAGCTCTCTTATTGCCTATAAAGAGTTTGTTAAGCAAATTACTAGTATACTTGATATTGCAAAGAGGACACTTACAGGCTTGTCTTCATATTAAATCAAGTGCAGTAGCCCCTGTTCCCTGAGCTGCTGATATCCTTTCTCTGGCCTAGTCACATGGACAGCCCCTCATAAGAGGATCGGGACTCTCCAGGGCTGAGACAGAGGCCATCTGCAGTGGGGCAGGAGATCAAGGGCAGCCCAGTCCAAGTTAGCCCCTCCAGCCTAAAATGAAGAAACAGGCCCAGAGAGGGAAGTACTTGGCCCAAAGTCACCTCCAGTTAAAGGTAGAGCTGAAACCCAATGCCAGGCCTCTTTCCCAGGTGGACGCTCTGTCCTCCCCAACAAGTTTCTGGAGCACACCCACCCCCCACACACCCCCGTGCCACAGCTCCCAGCCCACATGGTTGAGACTTGGACCGGATCTGAGAACAGAGCCTTTGTGTTCCTCATCCAGGTCCCCAGTGAATCTGCTGTCCCCGTAGATGTTGGTCAGCCTCTGGCATAGCCACTGTCAAATTGCCACACTGTTCCCATTTCCCTGTGTGTATGAGGGGGGTTTCTAGGGCCAGGAGCACATGAGCCTGGCTCACTTATTGGTCAAGGGGGGAGATGACTGGCTTGTGGCTGGCACCTGATAGCAGGCACTTCCTCTGGCCTTCTCTCTCAAAGCCAGTTCCTTGAAACTTGGATTTCCTCTTGAGGCTTCTCCACATTCCTCCTGGGCTGTGAGCTAGAGAGCAATGCAGACAGCTGTGCAAATTCACCAACTCCTTTACCCCTCCCCCGGCCTCCCCCAGCTCCCCCAGCTCCCAAAACCCTCAGAGCCTCCTCCTCCCCTTTCTCCCTGCCTCATGTCCACCCTCCTCCCTACCCTCCCTTTCCTTACACACACACACACACACACACACACACACACACACACACACACTTCCTCTAACAAGTTACCCTCCAGGTATTTATAGACCCATCAAGTCCCACAGAGCCCTCTCTGGGCAGCCAGCTGCCTGCCTGGCTGCCTCTAATTTCTGCCTGGGGCTTTGATGTGCCTCAGGCTCTCCAGGCAGAAGGGACAAGTCAGGGGCCTTATGTCCCTCCAGCAACCGTGATAGCAAATCTAGGTTGACACTCAGCAGATGCCTGAGTTGTCGCCTGTATCCAAGCTGTGCTTCTTTGTGGTCGGTGGGGAGGGTGTATGCGTGGGGTTGGAGGCGGTGTGTGTGAGTTTAGACCACAGCATTTTGCTCAGTGGCCTCATTTCTTTCTTCCTCTGCCTCATTAAGAGGAAAACTTGTCCGAACTATGATTAAAGACATTCGGAATCTAAACCTTTCCTCTTCCTTTCCAACTCTGGAATCCAGCCAGGACTGGGATTGTGTAGCAATGGAACTTTTAAAAATGAGAGGCCACCTCTGGGAGACATAGCAGGGGTCTACACTCCTCTTCCTTTCCCCACTTTTTAAAAAATTTACCATTTAACCTAAGTATACAGCTCATTTCTGAGTGTAAAGTACATTCACGTTGCTGTGCAACCAATCGCCACAACCCTTTCATCGTCCCAAACCGAAACTGTTCCCGTTAAACACTAACTCCCCAGCCCCTGGCCACCACCATTCTACTTTCTCTTTCTATAAATTTGACTATTCTAGGCAACTCATATACGTAGACTCGTGCAGTATTTGTCCTTTTGTAAATGGCTTATTTCATGAGGCCCCTGAGGTTTCTCCGCATTGCAGCATGTGTCATAATTCCCTCTTGTTAAGTGTGTTTAATAGATCCCATTCTGCTTATCCATTCAATTGCTCCTCCATGAAGAGTTGGGCGCTTCCAGATTTGGTAATTGTGCCTAGCGCTGCTATGAACCTGTGTGCAAATATGTGGATGCCTTTTGGGATGTCCTTTTTGTCACCTAAAGAGGAATGAGCCACCCAAGGCACATTTGCAAAATGAAGGGGAAAGGAATGCCTTTGCATGGCTGTGTGGTGGTTTCCAGATTGAGTGCAGAGTCCTGGGAGGCAGTCAAAAGGCCCTGGGAGGAGTGGGAACAGGTAGGACTTGGCCTGAGCCCTGCCCACCTCATCTCCAACAAGAGTAACTCCACCTTGTGCTGGGCACTGCTTTCGGAGGGAACCAAGCAGGCCGTGGTCCCTGCCCTCACAGAAGTTACGCCCTAGTGGAGGAGACGGGACATGAGCACACGACATAAGGAAAATACTGTATGTGGAATGTTTGATGGCAACCACCGAGGGAAAAAAGATGCTGGGAAGCGGGATGTGAAATGTTGAGGCCAGGTAAATTTTTAGATCCCACAGCCAGGCAGGTCTTCATCATTGAAACAGCGATGCTAATAAAGTATTTTTAAAACATAGAAATATGCCCTGGCTGGGTGGCTCTGTTAGTTGGAGCATCGTCCAGTACACCAAAAGGTGGTGGGTTTGATTCCCAGTCAGGGCACATACCTAGGTTGTGGGTTTGATCTTGAGTCCTAGCGTGTACAAGAGGCAACTGGTCAATGTTTCTTTCTAATGTTGATGTTTCTCTCTTTCTTCCTCCATTCCTCTCTCTCTAAAAAAAGATCAATAAAAACATATCCTCAGGGGCAGATTAAAAATAAATAAACAAATAAAATATATGTGTGACTCACACACTCTAAAATTCACCACGTTCAGGTGTTCAATGCAGTGGTTTTCAGTACATTCACAAAGTTGTGCGCTACCGCTATCTAATTTCAGAGCATTTTCATCGTGAAAGGTGACTTTTTGGGTGAAGATCTCATGCTGGATGTCTTCTATCTGCTCTCGAATTAGCTCTCTGCCCCCTCAGCCCGGGAGGTGACCCTGGGTGCTCCATCCATGGCCTTCTTCTCACAGGCTCCATGGCTTTAACAGATGTGAGCACCAGCAGGAGCTCCGAGAGAGAAGGAGTGGGGACACAATCCTCCCGCCCACTCGGGGTTGGGTGGCCACCAGCTGGCGGCATTCCCCTGGAACAGCTCTCTCCAAACAGTCCCCTCTCTCCCTTCCCCTGTTCTTTCAGGCCTGGGCGACTCCTGCTCTTTCCAGCCAGGACACTGCTCTGTCCCTGTGGTTTCCCCAGATGCCCTGCCCATACCTCAGTAAATAGCCCCTTTATTAAACTTTTCTCAAGTCACCCAGTCCAGGTATACCTTCTCTTCCTGCCGGGGACCCTAATTGACAGAGACCTGGTGGAAATGAGGGAGCGCTACTCAGGAACAGCAGGGCAGGCAGAGCCACAGGAAACTGCCAGCTCAAAGGCTCTGAGGCGGAGCAGGCCTAGGGTGCTCAAGGAGCAGCAAGGAGCTGCTAGGGTGGGGGGCCCTGAGCAAGGGCAGGAGCAGGAGATGGACAAGGGAGGAGCCAGGCCCTGATCGTGTTGAGCTTTGTGGACTGTGGTAGAAACTTTGGCTTTTACTCTAAGAAAGGTGGGCAGCCACTGTGGGCTTCCAAGCAGAGGAGTGACATTGTCTGAATTACATTTTAGTCTGTACTGTTTTAAGAATATATTGAAGGCCCTAGTCGGTTGCTCAGTGGTTAAAGGATTGGCTTGTAGACTAAAGGTCTCAGGTTTGATTCCGGTAAAAAGCATACTTCAGTTGCAGGCTCAATTCCCAGTCCAGGTCAGGATGTGTGCGGGAGGCAACCAATCGATGTGTCTCTCTCACATAGACATTTCTCTCTGTGTCTCTCCCCCTCCTTTCTACTCTCTCTAAAAATCAATGAAAAAATATTCTTCAGTGAAGATTAACAACAACAACAAAAAGAAAGACTGAAGAGAAGCAGGAGCAGAGGTAGGGAGACCAGCTGAGAGACAGAGGTCTGGCAGGAAATCAGTGGGACATTAAAGAAAAGTTTCTTTTTGAGAGATTAAAACTGGAGGCAGAATAAAATTGGAAGCAAGATTGTTTTTCTGTTTGGTAGGAGTTTCAAATATTTGTAGGGGGCAGAGGGAGTAGAAGGTATTGGGTTAGAAGAATCATCTGACTCCAGCAGGTGTTGCTCAGTGGTTGGATTCCCGGTCAGGGCACATGCCTGGGTTGTTGGCTCAAACCCAGTGGGGGGGCATGCTGGAGGCAGCTAATCAATGATTCTCTCTCATCATTGATATTTCTATCTCTCCCTCCCTCTCCCTTCCTCTCTAAAAATCAATACACACACACACACACACACACACACACACACTAGGGGTCCAGTGCATAAAAATTTGTGCACTTGGGGGGGTCCCTCAGCCTGGCTTGTGCCCTCTCACAGTCTGGGGCCCCTCGGGGGATGTCAACCTGCTGGCGTGCCTGGCCAGCCTGGGTGAGGAGCTGATGGCTATTTGCAGGCTGGCCAAGCCCCCCAGTAGGGACCCTCACCCCATAGGAGTGTGACCAGCCTGAGTGAGGGGCTGAGGGCCATTTTCAGGCTGCTCACAGCTCCCATTGACCCAACGTCCCAGCGAGGCTGGCTGGAATCAGGTTTCTGGGGTTTATTTATCTTATATAATTGAAACTTTGTTGCCTTGAGTGGAGGCCTAGGCAGGCAATGAAGCCTCCTGTTTGCTCTAGCTCCGTGGCTGGTGGCCGCCATCTTGGCTGGGTTAATTTGCATACCGCCACTCTGATTGGCTGGTGGGCGTGGCTTAGGTGTAACAGAGTGAGAGTCAATTTGCATATTACTCTTTTATTAGGAAAAAATATATATATTAAAGAGTCTACAGGTTCATAGATACTAAGTAATGAGAAAATAAGAAGGATGATTTAGGCCAGAGCAGTACCATGATCATACAAGTTACATTACATCATCTGGATCATCTGGCTGTTAATGGCAGAAAGAATAATTTCTTCTGTTGTTTACCTCAATGATGGAGCAATTGACGTTATGTCTATAACATATGTGATTGAATATCTACACTTCTTGTCAACACTGTAAGAACCCATCTGTGGGAGCATAATGATGAACAGAACACTGTTTTGACCTCAACAAGTAACACTGTTATGGGAGAAGTTGACTTAACTGTAAAAGTAGAGAAAGAACAAAATAAGTTCTAAATACTAATAGATGGTGAGTTCAATGAAGAGAATAATTAATTTGAATAATGTGTCTGGGAAAACTCCATATAAAAAGTGTCATTTTAACTGGGCCTTGAAAGATATGTAGAGTCTGAAGGGCAAATAAAATGAGGGGGAAACCATTCCACGTTGTAGATCCTATCTAATAAAAGAATAATATGCAAATTAGGTGTCACTCCATCACAAATATAATTGCCCCTATAGCCACAAGATGCAGCACCCAGTCCAGCTCAGCCCTGCCACTGAAGTGGTCAGGCCTGTTAGCCAGGCAGGTGACTGGGGAGGTGAGAGGGTCCAAGGGGTGGAACAGGCGATCAGAGGGGCATGGGGGTCCTCTGCCCAGGCCAGAGGCCTTCACTAGAGGCCTCAGGCATGGACAAAGGTGGAGCCGGTGATCAGAGGGGGCAGGGGCAGATCCAGTGATCGAGAGGTATGAGGGTGCCCTACCCAAGCATAAGGCCTGGGCCAAAGGCATCAGGCCTGGGCAGGGACAAGGCCAGAGATCACAGGGGCCTGGGCACTGGTGGAGCCAGCAAAGCATGGGTCTGGGGGTCCCCTGCCCAAGCCTTCAGCCTTGGCCAGAGACTGCAGTGGGGCAGGGGCGGAGCCAGCAATCTCAGGGCTTGGGCAGGGGCAAAGCCAGTGATCAGAGGGATCTGGTGGTCCTCTGCCCAGGCCTGTAGCCTTAGCCACAGGTTGCAGTGGGACAAACGTGGAGCTGGTGATATCAGGGGCCTGAAGGTCTCCTGCCCAGGCCTGTAGCCTTCACCAGAAGGTATAGTACGGCAAGAGTGAAGCCTGTGATCAGAAGGGCCTGGGATCCCCTGCCCAGGCCTACAGCCTTGGCCAGAGGCTGCCAGTGGGGCAAGGGTAGAGCTGGCGATTGCAGGGGGCAGGATCAGAGCTGGTGCTGTGTAGCCAGTGATCAGAGGGGCTTTGGGGGCTTCTGCCCAGGCCTGAGCCTCAGGCAGAGACTGAAGGCCTGGGAAAGGGCAGAGCCAATGATAATGGGGGTCTGGAGGTCCCCTGCTCAGGCCTGCATCCTCAGCCAGAGGTTACAGGCCTGGGCAGGGGTGGAACTGAGATTTGAGGGACAGGAATGGAACTGGTGATTGGAGTGAACTACAGAGGAAACACCTTTTCTTACCGCTCATTAGCTAAGCTCCCTGTATGCCACTGGTAATATTCTTAGTAACTTGGGTAATAAGTATCCAAAAAGGCAATCTAGGGTTTTTCCACCACACTCCTGGAGAAAAAAAAAAATGAAGGTCCACTGCTGGAGGGCTAAGAAATGTCATATCCTGCCCTAGCCGGTTTGGCTCAGTGCATAATGCCTCAGCCTGCTGACTGCAGGGTCTGGGTTTAATTCTGACCAAGGGCATGTACCTAGGTTGCAGGCTTCTCCCTGGCTGGGGCCCTGGTCAGAGCATATGCAAGAGGCAACCAATCAAAACCTTCCTCTCACTTTGATGTTTCTCTCTGTTTTTCCCTTCCTTCCACATTCTCTAAAAATCAATAGAAACATATCCTCAGGTGAGGATAAATAAAAAAAGAAGAAAGAAATAGCATACCCTATGAAAGACACATCTTGAAAATGCCTAAAGAAAGTTGTCATTTTTTCATGGTGAAGGGACTGAGTCTGTGTTGATGAAAACACCTTGGTGGCTGCGATGACTGGCAGTGGCTGCAGCAGTGAGGTGATGGGGCTGGTGGCTTCCCCTGATTAGCCTAGTCGCCTCCCACAAAGTGAGGCCAGACTGCGGCTTAGGCCTGCTCCCCATGGGGATCAGGGAGAGGGCCTAAGCCATCAATAGGACACCCCCTAAAGGCTCCCAATATGTGAGAGGGGGCAGGCTGGGTGAGAACCACCCCCCAAGTGCACGAATTTTGTGCACCAGGCCCATAGTATAGTATAAAGAGAAGTCTCCAAAACATGAGTGCCATGTTATTTTATAAGACAGCCCAGGTGTAGCTACAGGAGGCAGCACTGGAGATGCTCAGGAAACAAAGTTTATTGCACTCACAGGTCCTTGAAACAGGAGGCACAGCCCACCACACAGGGCCACATGGGGAAACCTCTCCATGGTCCAGAGAGAGAGAACAGGAGCAGGGGAAAACCAAGATTAAAGCCTTTTGCTGAGGTTTCTGCCCCCTAGGACTATATCCTTTGAATCATTTCAGCAGGGGTGGTCCCTAGCTGCCTGGCCCAGCCCTGAGAGGAGTAATGCAGAGAAATATTGCTTCCTGGTGTACCCAGATCAGATAGTGGAGGGATGGCTCAGGATCATTAGTTTGCATATCAAAGGCATGTTTCTGGCTGGGTCCTTTGTTCCCTCTAAGAATTGGCAAGCCCAGGGGGGTACGGTCTGTCCCCAATTAGATTGTCAAGGTATCAAAACATTATAAAATATAGGAGATTAAAAATGGCAGCAGACTAAGTGGATGCTGCACAGAACAAACTAGAATTACAACTGAAATACAGAAAAATGTCCTGAATAATCAACAGAAGAATTGCTGGAGAGAACCCTGATAACTGAAGACTGAAAGTGGAGACTGCATAGAGAGTGGTAAGAGTGGTGAAGGCTGGAAAGGGCTGGCCAGGCTCCCTTTCCAGACAGCAACTGAAGTTCCAGATATCACAGCTGTGGGGGGTTCCCACTGAGAACTCTGGGGTCTAATCCCCAAGCTGGGCCCCCCAGCAGACAGCACCAGAACTGATAAGAGTACACACAACATCTGGCTGTGAAAAGCAACAGGGTTGCTGTCCATTGGTGAGAGATGGCTGGAAATTCAGGCACCCTCTTAAAGGGCCAATGCACAAAATTCCCTGTCAAGCCACCCACCTTGGGCTTCAGAAAGAGGGAGGACAGAGTGGACTGGAGCTATGTGATCAGAAGCCAGGATCAGGGGGTCTGGGGTTAGAGCTCAGAAAGGAGACACCCTGGTTTCCTGTGCTGAGTCAGTCCTTCCCACTGTGGAGGTCACCTTCCTCATGCTGACATTTGCTCTACAGCGTGGTTCTCAACCTTCTGCCCTTTAAATACTGTTCCTCATGTTGTGACACAACCATAAAATTATTTTCGTTGCTACTTCATAACTGTAATGTTGCTACTGTTATGAATCTTAATGTAAATATTTGATATGCAGGATGTATTTAGGTGACCCCTGTGAAAGGGTTGTTCGACTACCAAAGGGGCCAAGAACCACTGCTCTACAGGCTACCTTGCCTGGGGGGAAGAGAGTTGATCCACTCTTTTGGAAAACACTTTGCCCTAATGGGTGTGGGTTGCTCAGGCCCATTAAGAGACTGAGAATAACAGTTAGCCTCCAGGCAGAAATAATTGCCCCAGTCTGTTGGGAAAAAGGAAACAAAACAAAACAAAAAACTCTTGCCACACCTGTGGATGATTGCCTGAGGGCAATTCAAGACAAAATCCTATCAGTCTGTAGACAGAGGTGGTCTCTGGAGACTGAATCTTTGCCTAATTTAGTCAGAAATAGCATTTGACACTGACTTGACTAGAGATTGAGAGGCATAGCAGATCTACCTAATAAATAGTCACAAACACAAACAGGCAGCCAAAATGAGGAGGCAAAGAAAGAACCCCAAATGAAAGAACAAGAGAAATGAAATGGAGATAAGAAATTTATTTGATACAGAGTTCAGAATAATGATGGTAAAGATGCTCAATAGCATGAGAAAAAAATATAGTAACTATGAAAACAGCAATAAAGAATGACAATAGCACAAATAAGGAACACATTGGAAGGATTACACACCAGATTAGGGGAAGGTGAGGATTGAATCAGTAAATTAGAAGACAGGATTGAAAAAAAAATCACTCAATCAGAGAACCAAAAGGAAAAAATAAAAAACAATGAAAAAACAGGAGGACAGCTTAAGGGAGCTGTGGGACAATGTGAAATGCAACAATATTCAAATACTAGGTGTGCCAGAAGAGGCAGAAAGAAAGAAAGGAATAGAAAATGTGTTTGAATAACTAATGGCAGTAAACTTCCCTAACCTGGTAAAGCAAAAAGTCACACAATTCCAGGAGGCACAGAGAACCTCAAGCAAGAAGAACCCAAACAGGCCCATGCCCAGAAACATCATAATTAAAATTCCAGAAATTAAAGACAAAAAGAGAATCTTAAAGGCAGCAAGAGAAAAGCAAACTGTTACCTGATTTCTCATCAGAAACTCTACAGGCCAGAAGGGAATGGCACGAAGTACTCAAGGTAATGGAAAGCAAGGATCTGAAGCCAAGATTACTATATATAGCAAGGCTATCATTCAAAATAGACAGTCAAATAAAAAGCTCCCCAGACAAAAAAGAGCTAAGGGAGTACATCACCACCAAGCCAGCCTTACAGAAATACTAAAGGGTCTGCTGTAATAGAGAGAAAAACCTAGGCATACAGAATTAAAATAGCAATAAATAAGTACCTCTCAATAATAACCCTAAATGTAAATGGATTAAATGCTCCAATCAAAAGACAAAGGGTAGCTGAATGGATATGACCCAACTATATGCTGTCTTCAAGAGACCCACCTCAGAATAAAAGACACACACAGAATGAGAGTTAAGAGATAGAACAAATTTTTCCATGCAAATAGAAAAGAAAAAAAAAAAGATGAGTAGCAATACTCATACCTGACAAAATAGACTTCAAAATGAAGGTCATCATAAGAGACAACAAAGGTCACTACATAACACTAAAGGGATCAACCCAACAAGAGGATATAACCCTGGTAAACATATATGCACCCAATATAAGGGATACACACACACACATACACACACACAAATATATATATATATATATATATATATATATATATATATATATATATATATATATATACTTCTAGAGGATTTAAGGAACAGATAGACAACAATACAGTCATAGTAGGGGACTTTAAAACCATGCTGACTTTCCTGGATAGATCTTCCAGACAAAAACTTAACAAGGAAACAGTGACTCTAAAGAATTTAGTTGACATTTATAGACCATTTCACCACAAAGCTGTAGAATACACTTCTCAAGTGTACCTGGATGATTCACAAAAATAGACCACATGTTAGGACACAAAACAAGTCTCTATAAGTTCAAAAAGATTGAAATCATATCAAGCACCTTCTCAGATCACAGTGGAATAAAATTATAAATCAACTCCAGTAAAAACACCCCAAAACATTTAAACACATGGAAACTAAGTAGCATGTTATTAAACAATAAATGGGTTACCAATGAGATCAATAAGAAATAAAAAACTTCCTGAGAACAAATGAAAATGAATGCACAACAACCCAAAATCTCTAGGACATAGCAAAAGCAGTTCTAAGAGGGAAGTTTATAGCACTACAGGCATACCTCAAAAAACAAGAAAAATCAACAACAAACTATTTAACCCTACAACTTAAAGAACTAGAAAGAGAACAACAAGAAAAACCTAGAGTAACTAGAAGGAAGGAAATAATAAAGATTAGAGCAGAAATAATGACATAGAGACTAAAAAACAAACAAACAAACAAATAAATAAAACCAAGAGCTAGTTCTTTGAAAGGATAAACAACATGAATGAACCATTAGCCAACTCAACAAGAAACAGAGAGAGAACCCAAATAAATAAATAAATAATGAAAG
This sequence comes from Murina feae, assembly GCA_004026665.1. Taxonomy (NCBI): domain Eukaryota; kingdom Metazoa; phylum Chordata; class Mammalia; order Chiroptera; family Vespertilionidae; genus Murina; species Murina feae. Next base: position 3,275 of record PVJC01024603.1, on the reverse strand, counting down.
TGGAGAAGAGCCACTGACACCACAGAAATACAAAGGATTGTAAGGAAATACTATGAACAACTATATACCAACAAGTTGTACAATGTGGATGAAATGGACAAATTCCTAGAAAAATACGATCTCCCAAAACTAAATCAAGAAGAATCAAAATAGGCCAATAACAACTAATGAAAAAGAAGCAGTAATCAAAAAACTCCCAGCATATAAAACCCCTGGTCTGGATGGCTTCACGGGGGAGTCTTATGAAATATTCAAAGAACTAACACCTGTTCTCCTCAAACTATTCCAAAAAATCCAAAAGGAAGGAACACTTCCAAGCTCTTTTTATGAGGCTAGCATTACCCTTATTCCAAAACCAGATAAATACAATAGAAAGAAAGAGAATAACAGGCCAATATCCCTGATGAACACAGATGCTAAAATCCTCAATGAAATACGGCAAATCAGATGCAGCAATATATCAAAAAGATCATATACTGTGACCAAGTGGGATTTATTCCAGAGATGCAAGGCTGGTACAATATTCACAAATCAATAAACATGATACATCGCATAAATTGAAAGATGAAAATCACATGATCATATCAATAGATGCAGAAAAAGCATTCGAAAAAATTCAACAGCCATTTTTGATATAAACTCTCAGCAAAGTGAGAATATAGGGAGAATATCTCACCATGATAAAGGCCATATGTGACAAACTTACAGCCAACATCATACTCAATGGGCAAAAACTAAAATCATTTCCCTTAAGAGCAGGAACAAGATAGGGATAGCTGCTTTCACCTCTCTTATTCAACATACTGCTGAAAGTCCTATCCACAGCAATCAGACAAATTGGAAAGGAGGCATAAAATTTTCATTATTCACAGATGGCATGGTATTGTACATAGAAAACTCTAAAGACTCCACCAAAAAAACTACTAGATTTAATAAGTGAATTGGGCAATGTAGTGTTTCACAGTACAGTAGTAAGAGGGGCTTTGGTCTTAACATGCTACAATAAGTAGAGCCAACGGTGCACATATAGCATAAAATACATATATTTTAGAGTTACTTAAAAGGCATTTTTTCTCTGTACAGTGGTTAGGGCACACTTGTAGAGTGCCATGCCTTGATAGGTCTTGTTCAAGAAAAAAATCACAGGACAAAAATGGAGTCACTGTGACACTGAACCTAGATTTAGTACCTGACCTAAGTACAGATTCCACCTTCTCCAGGAACATAATCTTAGTCAGGAACTTTCTGGTCTGTGCCAATGAGATAGTTGTCACTCTGTGAACCCTCTCCATCCCCCAAAGGAAGCTAAGGTAACCTGCCTGATGAGACCCCCGCCTACCCCTGAAACCTTGCTAGAAATAATCCTTTCTTCTCGTTCATTAACAACTTTCTTGTCCCATCCAGTTTCTGCCTGTAAAAACCTTCCATTCTCTACAACTCCCAGAAACGGGTTGCTGCCCATTTTATAAATTTAATAAAACCAATTAGATCTTCAAATTTACTTGACTGAATTTTTGCTCTTTAACAGTCTTTGAAAAGACGTAATATTACTTTCCTCACCAATATGACATCAGCATTTTTCTTTACAAGAACTTTGAGGGCTTCCCAAGCAGATCTAAGGGGCTGGAGGGGTGGGGGAGGCGTGAAGGAGGACACAGGCCACCACTGTGTGAAATGAGTACAATGAGCATGTAGAGCTTTCTAAGCAGCTCCTGTGCTCAACACATTAGGGGAAGTCAGTGACTTCTATGAGCAGGCACTACAACGAGGTACAAAGGTCAGGTTCTGTAGGGTTGGGAGCTTGCATTATTTGGAGGCGTGTCATTTGTAAAAGAAAAAGAATACAGATTACAAATACAAAAAAATATATAAATGAGAATATTTGTTTAGAATGAAAAAAAATCACTCTAAAATACAAAATTTAAGAAGATAAATACCACAAAAATCACAAAACCTAGAAAATTACATATTCTTATTAATTGCCCCACACAGCTCTACAATATCTTTTCTAAATTTGGTATGTCTTATAATTCCAAAAAATATACACAATCCATCTGAAATGGAGGCAATCATAGGAAGAATTCAAACACACTTAAAAACTGCTGCCACGTGTACTGCGCCACCTACTAATAATTGTGTGACAAGATGCCTCTAGCGCTACAACATGGGCTTCCCCATGAGTGTGTAGTTCTGTCACCGGCACACTCGCTCCTTCAGACACCTCTCTGTGTTGGTGGCAACTGTGCGTGCTATTCTGCTGGAACCAGCAGATTTTGCCGAGACCTGAGGCCTCCGATAGACTAAGAAGCACTCTGTCAGATGGGCTGCTTTACTGTGACATTGCATACAGTGCTCGTGCAGTACTATTACCAATTTGGACCCACAAACACAAATACCAGCTTGTGTAACTCCCACTAGGAGAGAAGACAATGTTTGGTATGTTCATAACTACACACATTCACTATCAGCTGCTTTTCTCACAGGAGAGAGCTGTTTTGCCAGCCTTGAGAGAACCAAGTCTTCTGCTGGCAATTTTATATATTTTCACTCTTCTTCTTTTTTAATTTATAGATTTGAGAGAGAGAGGAGGGAGAATGTGAGAGATAGAATGTGATGTATTGCTCCGCTTATTTGTGCATTCATGGGTTGATTCTTGTATGTGCCCTGACCAGGGATTAAATCAGCAACCTTGGCATAGCGGATGATGTTTCAACCAATTTAGCTATCCAGCCAGGATCTTGCAATGTTACTTGTTTGATCTTTGGAAGGCTCTTCCCGACTAGCTTCTGGCTCAGTGTATTTCAAACCTCATTTTTTCCTCCTTTCCGAGGTGCTTTCAGCAGGGGGCACTGTAAGACACTCACACCTGATGAACTCATGCTGTTCCTGTGTGTCCTGATGCAGGGCCAGTCAGCACTGTGGGTAGTAACAGTGTTCCTATCCAGTATGACTGGAGGTAACTTGTCTATGCAAGGAAGTAACTGTGAGCAGCATAAATAAATCCCACTAAATCCAAATTAAATGCTTCCCCAACTCATCTTCCTCTTAGCTGGATCCCCAAAATACACACAGCCACCCAACTGAGGGGAAATCAGACAGAGAAGCGCTGGAATGGAAAGAGACAGAGGTCTTAACCAGCTGTGGTCAATCTTCCTCTTGCGTAGACTACGAACATGTTGCTGCTCAGGGAGGGCCCTGACACTTTATCAGCTTCTTGGCAAATATACCCCTAGACTGGAACCAGGAGCAGGTGTGTGAGATGGAGGGGTGGGGGG
>PVJC01024602.1:0-25426 GCA_004026665.1 Murina feae | reverse complement strand
CTCGGGAGGTCCCTCAGCCCGGCCTGTGCCCTCTCGCAGTCTGGGACCCCTCGGGGGATGCCCACCTGCTGGCGTGCCTGACCAGCCTGGGTGAGGGGTTTTCAGGCTGCCCACAGCTCCCATTGACCCAACGCCCCAGCAAGGCTGGCTGGACACAGGTTCTGGAGTTTTTTCTCCTATAATTGATACTGTTCCTTGAAGGCCTGGGGTTATTTTCTATAATTGATACACTGTTCCTTTAAGGCGGCCTTCTAACTAACGAAGCCTCCTCTGCTTCACCTCGCAGCGTCTATAATGAAACAATTGTTACTTTTACTGGTTAGGCTGGAGCTGCTCTTTCCTTCAGCTCCGGAGGATTCTATGATTGTTACACTGTTTCAAAGCTGTGTTTCGCTAGAGGCAGTTTAATTGGAGCTGAGCTGAAGGGCGCAGCTTCACTTTCGCTCCTGCCGCAATGGAAAGGGCTGTTTACTCAGGTCCGGGAGTGGCGGCTGCCATGTTGGCTGGGCTAATTTGCATACAGCCGCTCTGATTGGCTGGTGGGCGTGGCTTACTCTGTCTCGGAGAAACGGTTAATTTTAATATTTCGCTTTTATTAGTATATATATATATATATATATATATATATATATATATATATATATACACCAGAGGCCTGGTGCACAAAAATTTGTGCACTCGGGAGGTCCCTCAGCCCAGCCTGTGCCCTCTCGCAGTCTGGGACCCCTCGGGGATGTCCACCTACTGGTGTGACTGGTCAACCTGAGTGAAGGGCTGATGGCTGTTTACAGGCTGGCCAAGCCCCCTGGTGTAGACCCTCACCCCATTGAGGTGTAGCCAGCCTGGGTGAGGGGCTGAGTGCCTTTTTCAGGCTGCCCACAACTCCCATTGACCCAACATCCCAGCAAAGCTGGCTGGAATCAGGTTTCTGGGGTTTATTTATCTTCTATAATTGAAACATTGTTGCTTTAAGCTGAGGCCTGGGCAGGTAACAAAGCTTCTTATTTGCTTCAGCTCCATGGCTTCTGTAATTGAAATAATGTTGCCTTAGTAGAGGCCCAGCCAGCCTAGGCAGTTTCCTTCATCGCTGGTGCAATGGAAGCATCCTGTTTGCTTCAGCTCTGTGGCTTCTATAATTGCAACTATGTTGCCTTGAGCAGAGAGAGGCCCAGCCAGCCTAGGCAGATAGTTTACTCCTGGTGCAACAGAAGCCTCCTGTTTGATCTAGTTCCATGGTGGTTAGGCTCCATCTTGGCTTGATTAATTTGCATACAGCCACTCTGATTGGCTGGTGGGCATGGCTTAGACATCCCAGAGAAATGGACAATTTCAATATTACTCTTTTATTAGAATATATATATATTAGGGGCCCGGTGCACGAAATTCGTGCACAGGGGGAGGGTGGGGGTCCCTCAGCCCAGCCTGCCCCTCTCATAGTCTGGAAACCCTCAGTGGATGTCCTATGATGGCCCCAGTCTTCGAGGTGCCTTTTGTGTGTGTGTGTGTGTGTGTGTGTGTGTGTGTGTGTGTCACCACTGGGGACCTGCCCCCAACCACATCTGAGGCTTGGAGCAGTCCTCCTGTGTGTGTCTGCCTGCTTGGGGCCTGCCCCCAGGCACACCGTAGAGGCTTGAAGCAGGCACCCCCTCTATGTTGATCTCTCAGACTTGCCCTCTCCTGCATGTTGTTCTCTTTTTTGAGCTGTGGCCAGGACTGGGTGCTGCCTGCCTCCCAAGCTTGCCTACTGCCCATCTTCCTCCAGCCACCAGAAAGCAGGGAAAACCCTGCCTCATTGTCAGCCTATCCTTTTCCTGCTCCCTGATCACTGGAAGGGACCTGGAGAGCCGCCAAGCAGGCCCCCAGCCCCCAAGAGCTTCTTTTCCCACTCCCCAGTGCCCCCCAAAGGTCCTGGGGAGCCGCCAAGCAGGCCGCCGACTCTTTCCCACTCACCCGTCCCCTGCTGCCTTCCTTTCCCACTCCTCAGTGCTGCCAAGGGGTCTGGGGAGCCGCCAAGCAGGACCCCAGCCCCTGCAACCTTGCTTTCCTGCTCCCCAGCGCCCCACAAAGGGCCTGGGAAGCCGCCAAGCAGGCCACTGACCCCCTGCTGCCTCTTTCCCACTCCCCTGTGCCCTGTAAGGAGCCTGGGAAGCCCATCAAGCAGGCCACTGACTCCCTGCTGCCTCTTGCCCACTCCCCAATGCCCCTCAAAGGGCCTAGGGAGCCGCCAAGCAGGCTGCCAACCCTGCCGCCTCTTTCCCACTTACGGGTCCTGGGTCCTGTGCTGTTCCTCCCTGCAGCCACTCTGTGCACTCTGGAGGTCCCTCAGCCCGGCCTGTGCCCTCTCACAGTCTGGGACCCCTCTGGGGATGTCCACCTGCTGGCATGCCTGACCAGCCTGGGTGACGGGCTGATGGCTGTCTCCAGGCTGGCCAAGGCCCCTGGTAATGTCCCTCACCCCATTGGGTTGTGGCCAGCGTGGGTGATGGGCTGATTGGCGCTTTGAGGCTTTAAGGCTGCCCACAGCTCCCAATGACCCAATGTCCCAGCAAGGCTGGCTGGACGCAGGTTCCTGGGGTTTGTTTATCTTCTATAATTGATACACTGTTCCTTTAAGCTGAGACCTCCTAGTAACGAGGCCTCCTCTCTGCTTCACCTCGTGCTTCTATAATGAGATAATGTTACTCTTAGTGCTCAGGCCAGGCCTGCTGTTTCCTTCAGCTCCAGAGGGTTCTATGAGTGATATTTTGTTGCAAACATGTATTTTGCTTGAGCCAGGATAAGTGCAGCAGGCCGCAGTTTCACTTTCACTCCTGCTGCCGTTTACTCAGGTCCGTGAGTGGCAGCCTCCATGTTGGCTGGGTTAATTTGCATACGGTCTCTCTGATTGGCTGGTGGGCGTGGCTTACCCATCCTGAAGAAACGGTTAATTTTAATATTACGGTTTTATTAGTTTAGATATATATGATATATATGTTATAGATATAAATAGGTCCCTAATCATTATATGCATTTTACCTATTATATATTTCATGCTGCACTGCCTTTTTATTAATGTTTATTTTATTTTTCTTTTAAACCATGTGTAATTTTGATTAATGAAGACTTGGCTAGTGATGAAATTAGTTTAGATAAATGGTTAAAGAAATATTTATGCTTTTTTCTCCTCCCTCAATATAGGATGGCTAAGCAGACATTCTACTTGAGTATTGAGTAATAGATTTTTCATCATTTACCAGTACCATTCCTGGTCATGGAAATCTCTACATTAGGCAAATAAATTAACAGAAGATGGGAAGTAGAGAAGCTAAGCTAAATTTGGTTTCCAAAATTACAGCCTGAGCAACACTTATTCCTCACAGTAGCATGGTAGAAAGGTGATATATCATTAGAATATAGTTACACTTCTTCGAATTTGGGCTAGACTTCACAGGGGGATAACTAAGAAGACTAGCCTTGTCATAGCAATCAGAATCATTGACAACTTACTATTACACAATTTCTATTTGCAGCATGGTGTTGTGTGAGTTGGACTGTGATATTAGGCCTGGGTTTGAATCTTTTATTACTCAATATTGACTGTCCAACCATGGACTTCAGTTTTCTCCTCAAAAGGCTGGAAATAGTAATATGTACCTCACCTTATTTTTTGAGAATTAAAGGAAAGCGAAGAGCTTTCCTATGTTTCCTACAAACACATTGTAAGTGTTCAACAGTGCTCATTTTGTAGTTATACTCACCTCTGCTTGACATTAAATACTGTTGTCATTGAAATATAAAAATAATTCATAGTTAATCTTTATGAATGAGCATACTCTTTTTTGAGCACTGCCCTCATAGATACCAGAATCATGAAGGTCTGTGCAGTTTTTAGAAATATTGAAAAAGTGTACCTATGACAATCCAAAAATGCAATTACTAAACTATGGAATAATTATTTCTGTTTTCATAGTCCTCATAATAGTTGTATAAATATTTACCTCAATTTTTATAATAAAAATATGATGTTTTACCTATGGATTAGCTACACTTCTATGGCTGTACTGTAGATATGATATGTAAAATTGCTTATAACCTTTGACATAGTGCTGCCTTCAAAACCCACATACCTGGTTCTAGCCATAGACACAGACTTAGATGACGCACCCCTGGAGTGGGAGCATGGCTGCCCTCCCCGTACTGGACAATTCCAGGTGGCAGTGTAGATGTCAGGAAACCAAACTGAGACTCTTCAATTGCCACCCACCACTGCCCATATTATTAGTAAATAATTTATGAAATTCCATTCAATGGTTTTAATTTGGTGTATCAATTAAATCTAGTTTAATCGGGACCAACTAGAAACTATAGTTGACTAATAAATTCTGTGTATCAATGGAGAAAAGGAAGCTCAAAACCATGTGACCCCCACAAGAGGTTTTAGAGCACTAAGCTCCGATTGAGTTTTTCTGAAGTCAAATAAATGTAACTTTCACATCCTGATGAAGGAAAATCACCTGGGAAAGTGTGTGGTTGTTTTTTTTCCCAACAATCGGAAGCTACATTGGATAGTCTTTATGTGTAATTAGCAAAACACTTTGTGCTACTCACAGCTTGGTAATTAATTAGAAAACACCTCTTCTCCATGAAAGCATTCTGTCCTTACTCTACCATAAAACTGCTAATGTGAAAATGATAAATATCAATTCAGGAATCCTGTGTCAATAGGTGAAACATTAAGTTTTGTTTTAAAAGAACTTTACTATGTTACTTTCAAAAATAAAGATAAATTTACAAAATAACTTTATTGTCAAGTAAAACAAAGGTCCTAGCTTGTAATGCTCATCATGAGCACTGATGTGTTATCCCAAGCGTTTATCAATCAAGCAGCATTTTGTAAAAGGACATTTTGTTTTAGAATCCCATTATAGTCCTCTAAATCTCCGTTGGTATTGTTTTCTTCAGAAGTCACCTTCCACTCCTGTCTACAGTGCCCATCGATGAGACCAGGCAATCAATCCATGAACAGTGAATGACTGAACTACAGGATGAAATGTGTCCTTTGTAATTTCTGTGTCTGGTTAGATCACATCCAATTATACTACTTACCACTTGTAAAGGAAATCTATCAAACCCGTGGAAACATTTATAATGACATTTTAACTCCCTTCCATAGAAAATGCATTGGAAAGTATTCCATAAGTGCAATATTTAAGAGGAAGCTGTTATTTGGAAGAGGAGCCAAATATCTGAACCTGCTGTTTTAAAATTGTTTTCCAAATTCAAGGAAACATTTTACAAAGGAGGCTCATAATGGAGTCTGAGCTGGGCCCAGGGGATGTGCACACCATGTCCTGTGTTGTGTCATTTATTAACCCTCAGAAAGTTGATAAAGCAGAAGGCAGATTGCATGGGTCCTTTATGTGTTTAAGTATCAATATGATCCATAGCTTGCATAAGAACCAGAAATCATTTATTGTCAGTGCTGTCCAGAATACAGGGGTGGGCAAAAGTAGGTTTACCATTGTGAGTATACAAAACACAGAGTTGATTCTTGTATATTATTTCTTAATTATTGTATTACTAGAGGCCTGGTGCATGAAATTCGTGCATGGGAGGGGTGGTCCCCCTCAGCCTAGCCTGCACCCTCTCTAATCTGGGACCCATTGAGGGATGTCTGACTGCCAGTTTAGGCCTGAACTGGCAGTTGGACATCCCTCTCACAATCCAGGACAGCTGGCCCCTAACTACTCATCTGCCTGTCTTCCTCATTGCCCCTACTTCCCGCCCCCCCGCCAGCCTGGTCGCCCCCAATTATCTGCCTACCAGCCTGGTAGCCGTTTGGTCATCACAGTTACTGTGATGGTGCCCTGGACAATTTGCATATTCCTCTATTATTAGTATAGATTTCTTTGTATTACAACTGTAAACCTACTTTTGCCTAGCCTTGTATATCCTGACAGTTCAGTGGGAGTTTCACTGCCATTTATTTTCAAATCAATACTCAATTACGAAGAGGAAGATTCTCTCCCTTGCCCATTTTCAACATGAAATTATGGACTGCAGCAATAACACTTAGTCAAGGCAAAGCACTGTCCATTAACTCGTGAAGGTACCGAAAACCAGCCCGATACTTTATTAAACTTCACTCCCTCTCACGCTCTCTTTTTGGCTTTTAATTAATCATTGTGAAAAAGGCCCTTCACATTGTGACTGATGACCAGAGAAAACAATTTTCTCCTAACTGCCTTTAATTTCAACTCAGGGAGAGCGCATTGACCAGCTCTCACAACAGCCCATCAATGCTAGTTTTTAATGTGGCTTCTCCTTTGTTAGTGAGAAGAATGGAGTGACGATGGAGCCCTGCACTGCTCTTCATAACTCACGTAATTGATTCAGTAAATGGTGCAGATTTGCTACAGGATAAAAAGTCCTGTCAATAAAGATACTAGGTACTATATAAATTACTCCATTAAGGAAAAATAAAGCTATTTATGGTTTTTAGAGTAAAATGCAGCTGGTACCAAAAAAAAAAAAAAAGAATAGAATAGTGGGACTACTTCCACTTTTTACCCTTTATAGTTGCAATGCCCTGCACCTTCTCTTATTGTTATGCGGGAAATGACTAAAATCATTAAAAAATTAAGAGAAGATGATAGCAATAAAAGCTCTGATGTTAAGAAGTAAATTCGAAGGGCCAGATGGAAAGTGTTTAGTTCAATGTTTTAGGCTCTGACCCTAAACAGTTTTTACTTAGCTTGAGGCTAGTGCATGCAGACATATCCAGCAAAATATTTCAACTGTATTTATTTAATAGAAGTCTTTAAACATAAGTGCTAGCAGGCACATAAAAAAATAAAATAAAGTAAAAACATTAAAACTTGGCTTCAAAGGGTAGTATTTTTCTAGTAGTTGCAATTTGGTTTCACAAATAATGACATATTTTTTTTCCGTGAAGATTTATTTATTTGACAGAATTTGATTGAAATTTCAAACACAGCAAATTTAGCAAGTCTCTCAAGAGAACAAAGGTTCATGTTTGATATCACACTTACTGCCTATGTCAGTCAAAGCCATTTTTCAAGAGGCTACATACAAGGCTGAGGCATGGAGCACATTTTCCTATCTTCGCAAAACTGTGACTTAGATCAGATAGGAATTGTTCAAAATCACTAATTTCCTTAGAGTGAAATCATTAGATATAATGGAATAATGAAATCATTATTAATTTGAAATCCATATCCTTTGTGTTCTCAAAAACACTATACGCACAATATCATACACAAAGAAACCATTGAAATTAAAATGTAAGAAACATCAGGTGAGTAAAGCAAAAGGTAGTTTACCTGAAATCTGTAAAATCATTAAAAAATTAAGACAGGATGATAGCAATAAAAGCTTTGCTGTTAAGAGAGCTTTTATTTTCTGCAGAATTCTGGAATGAATCAGCTTCCTGGCAATCAAGAAAAAAAGAAAATATAATTTACTAGCTAATTTTCGTTTTAAAAAAATACAAGTTCTTCTGAATAAACTTTTTTAATAATCTTTTATATTGATCTTTCCCTCCCTTATGCAAAGCAAGATGATTAATACATGGTAGATGCTACATAAATAATGGTAGACTAAAGAATGAAAGGTAAGTAAATACCTGGATGCAACTAACATCAGTAACCTTGAAGGAGAGAAGAAAGAACAATGAAATCAATGATAATTTTACAGAAAGGTATCATCCAGTGGCTGGATTTTATATTCACAATTTTTTTTCTATGGGTGCATATAATGTCATATGGTAATAGGATTCCTAGGAATCTGACTCTGAACACATCTTAGAGATCCTAGATTGAGGAATGGTCACTGTGGCCCTCAAGCTGGTTTGAATACCAGTAGTTCTTGCCCAGTGCATCCAGCAGTGTAATCCCACTTTTACTCACCAGCGACAGACTACCAGTTGTTGCTGTTTCTGAGCTCAGTTCTGCTGAACGCTAGGTGACCCATGTTTCCCAGATATAAGTGAAGTCACACAAATAACAATACGCCCTTGGTTTGCATTCCTAGCTACCACTGAGGACATTCTCAATTCAGTTTTCCTCATTTGGTTACTTGGGTGGTATTTGACAACCATATATTCGGAAAGTCTCCAAATTGGCTCCCTGGACTGGAACTTTGACAGCTGGACCTTCCACTGCTCTCAGCACCTCATGAAGGCAGACACCATAACACTGCCATCAGCTTGCTGCCCATAAAGCTCTTGGCAGCCAGTGAAGCCACCACTCTGGACAACATGTCACGACACTGTAACTGAAGACAAGGTGAAGCTACTCAACCCTGAATCCTTCACTCCCTAGAGGATAAAATACACCTACACGACAAAACACTGAGCTCCAGGGAAATGCCTAGTTTTGCTCCCAAGGTCACACAGATTATTATTGTTTATTTTATTTCTGATTTGTGTGTGTTAGCTAATCTTTAGCCCTCAGCAACAAATGATGGAGCCAGTGTGGAGGGTAATTTCAGGAATGGACAGCTTGCTCTAACTTGATTACAGAGGCAATGTTTCTAGACCAGAACTACATGCTGCTTTGCTTCTGTCAGAAGGCTCCTCTCTCGCTCATCATGCAATGATGCTTGGGAGTCCCGAGCCTCTGGCCATACCTAAACCTGGGGTAAGCATCACTCATACTTGAGCTGGGGTGCGTGGATCTAGAGAGTACTTGACATTGCCACTATGGGTCAAATTCAAATGATAGCTAAATTGTCTGGTTTAACATGATAGAGGTACGAGAATCATAGCATTTTGTGCAGCACCTTCTAGTATCACTCAAATTTTATTTATAAATTAGAAAACGAGGCCCAGGAAGATTAAATTATTTTTTAAAGGTCAAATAACTAATCAAGGGCAGAAATCTCCACCTCTGATCTCCCCAGCCCAAGATGCCACCCGCAAGGTTCTTCCAAAGGAAAGGAAAGTGAGATTCTCAGGACAGACAGAGCAGATAGGAAAGGAAGGTCAGAGGGTAGGATGTGTGCAGGTGTATATGGTTTGCAGATGTGATGGTTGCTAGTGATTTTTCTATAAAACAGGAATTGAGATTATGCAGTTGGGGACTTGAAAAAGGGTGTGGAAAGAGTGAACAGCTTCTACAAATGGATTGATCCAATCCACATGTGTAGCATGAAAATAACCTCACCAATGCCAAAGGTGGACACTGAGGTCAACATGGCTAAGCCCTTGATATGAGCTGAGTGTTTGTCTCCCCCAAACTCCCATGTTGGATTTCTTACCCCCTCCCATCACAATGCTATGGTGGGGCCCTTGGCAGGTGATGAGGTCATGAGGGTGGAGCCCTCCTGATTGGATTAGTGTCCTTATAAAGAGACCCCACAGAGCTCCTTTCCTTTTGCCACGTGAGGACACAGATAGAAGACACCATGAGTCAGGCAGTCAGCTCCCATCAGAAACTGAATCTGCTGGAACCTTGATCTCAAACTTCCAGCCTCCAGGACTGTGAGAAATAGATGTCTGTTGTTTATAAGCTATCCAGTCAGTGGTATTTTATTATAGCAGCCAGACCTATGACAATAATAACCCACATTTCTAGTATAATTTTATACTAAATTTATTTTATAAACAAATACCGGGTTGGGCAGTCATCAGAGCCCTACCTCTCAGGCAGCCCCTCCAGTGACTTCTGTGATGAACAGACCATGTGAGTCTACTCACGCTGTGGACTCCACTCAGAAGCAGAACATATTTACGAACATTTGGCCTTTTACTACCATCATATTGCCATGGTGATCCTTGGTAGACATTGGGAATAACTTGTCTCTGAAAATAATTTGTTCAAGAGTTTCTGATTTGCTGAACTTCATCTAAAAATGCGGAATTAAAAAAATACACATAAAATATGGTTAGGAAAAAACTTAAGTTTCTGGTCTGTGTTCCCTAGCTCATGTTTTGTCATCAGGCATTACAATTACTTATTCTGGGGGAAAAGATTACCACCTGAAAGGATTATTTTAAAATTAAATTCACTTGACCAAACAAAATGAAATAGATCTGTTACATGAAGTTGTTAGTGTTTGTTTTAATTATTAGCTGTCAGGTTCCTGATTACAAGTTTTCTTAGTAAAAAATGCTCAGTACTGGTTAGTTACCCCAGCTTCAGCATGTGCCCAGACATCCTCTCCCTTACTACCACCAATTTGAAAATATTTGTGTGTGTGTTTTTAATTCTTAATTTTGACCAAGGCCTGTATACCTACCTCAACTCTTTTTAAAGTACATGTTAAACCATGACACTACCATCAAATGCTTCACATGTCAAGTCCAAAGATGGACTAGGGAACAGAGCCTGGCTGGTTGGCTCAGTGGTTGAGTGTCAACCTATGAACCAGGAAGTCACAGTTTGATTCCCAGTCAGGGCACATACCTGGGTTGCAGGCTCGATTCCCAGTGGGCATTCAGGAGGCAGCCAATCCGATCAATGATTCTCTCTCATAATTGATGTTTCTATCTCTCTTTCCCTCTCCCTTCCTCTGTCTGAAATCAATAAAAACATATTTAATATGGAAAAAGGATTTTCATGAGGCTCTGCTTTGTACATCTAGACAATCTCAGTTCAGTGCTCAAAGCTCTAACTGCTTATTCTATGATTCTGTCAACAACTATATGGGGGCAATAATCAAGCACTAACACTGAGTTGGAAAATTTGTTTTGGAGGTTTAACCATATGTGCATATTATCGCTGAGTGCTGGTCCATTGTACAAATATTGTACAGAAAAGCCAGCACGTTTCTGGTCCATGAGCATATGGAAGGCATCAGAGAGTATTCTCTAAGGAAACACACCCTACAGAGGAAATATATACACACTAGATGCCCGTTACATGAAGAGATTTCATGCAATAGGCCTTCCCTTCCCCTGGCTGCCGGCACCAGTTTCCTCCGGCACCTGGGACCCAGGCCAGATGGTCTTGGCCAATCCGGCACTGGAGCCTTCTGTCTTTGCTGCTCCTGCTCCTCCACTTTACGCCTACATATGCAAATTAACTGCCATCTTTGTTGGGTTAATTTGCATACTCTCCTGATTGGCTGGTGAGTGTAGCAAAGGGATGGTCAATTTACATGCTTGTCTATTATTAGGTAAGATACATATATATGTGCATATACATATTATGTATATGAATCCTCTATTTATATAGTATTCCCCTCTCTCTCTCTCTCCTCTACAGCTACCTCTCTAGCTCTGTTTCTCATCTAAAATAAATGTGTACCCTACAATTGCTGTGATCTGTAGTCATAAATTGTCGCCATTTACTGTGCATGTCCATCGAACGATACAGATGACATGCCAGTAGTTTAGAAGAAATTCTGGGACAATAATGGAACGTACAGAAAATGCTTATCGTCAATGCCATTGATGGCAGAGGAAATGGCCAACACCATGGCAAGTAGTGGGCTTAATACCTCAATGAAAAATGCATTCAGAAATTCCAGTGAGTCCCAGAGAAGTATTAAGAATGCAATTCCGTTCATTTATACTGTGTTTCATATGTGAAAAAGGGAGATGCATGATAAGTGATAGTTTAATTAATTACATTTTCTCTTTCTAATATGTGACATAATATGATGTCTTTAATACCTTTTAATCAATGGCACCTCAGAGAATATGGATATTTGAAAACCAATTGATCTATCAACATTTTTAGGAACAGTACTTTGCAGTATATTAAGGACCCACCTAAACCACTGCTATAGCAGAAATTCAGAGAATATAAATTAAAACCTGTCTCAAATAATTATTTCTAAGATATTATTCTTATTTGGGAAAAAAGCTCAACCTACTCATGTCAGAGTTTTCTTCCATTGTGAAGAAAAAGAGAAAATTTTACTAAGATGTAATTACAAATTACCATGCATTCATAAAATGTTTTAGAGCATTTTTTTAAAACTGTGAAAATCTTTGGCAAGATAATGGGAAAAAGATATTGAGTTTTAAAACAGATATTACATAATTTTCTATGGTATTATTTCAAATCTATTATGTCTCAGAATGTTTTTTCTTTTAAATCAAGTAAAAAATGATGTAAGACTGAAGCTCACAGGAGCTAAAACTGAGGTGTTGGTATCAAAAGAAATATATTTATTGAGTTATAGGAAGTAGAAATGCCCTCCAGTTCCAAAACATGATGTGTGAAATATTGGTTAATGATGTGTAAGTGACAAGATGCACTCTAAAGAGTGTGTGGTTTGCATGTGTTATACAAGAATATTCCATTAAATATTTATTACTAAATGCAATGCTGATAAATTAATTTTCCCTCATTCACTGAGAAATTGGGCAGCAATCAAGCACCTTTGTTTTTTAATCACCATTGCATCTGCAATCTCTAATTGTGTATGGAACTACTGGAAAATACTCAAGTGAATCTAAAACACTTACTTTCGTATTCTGTCTCTCTTCTCTCCGTTTCTGTTATTAAAACCCACACCATGTCAACACAGAATGTTCTAGAGAGAGTGCTTTTATTTTAAACCATATTAACACAGCTTTGCCCATTTGGTGAATAAAAGTGAAGCATTAATTTCCAACTGGAGAAGCCCAGTTGTTAAGTGATAGATGCACTGGATAATTTCAAGTCAGATTAACCAGGAGGAAAAGAGGCACGGTTATGCCCTCTATATTGTCGCACCTCAACCCCATTCTTTACAGCTCAGTGTGCATTTCATATCTACATAGATAACTTCTCTTTTTAAAAAACAGAATCACTGACCAAAGACAATGAGTGATAAGAAAATGCTCTGGGAATATTCCACTTTAGGGAAAAAGTTGAACTTTTTACAATCTTCATCAAGTTTTATATCCAAAGACATCCTATATAATAAAAGGCTAATATAGAGTGAATGGTGGAACAACCCAAAAAAACGAACAACCAGAACAACCAAAAGAGTCAAACAACCTATGACATGCACTGACCACTAGGGAGCATGTGCAGACCATGGCAGGTGCTGGCTGTGAGTAGGGGCACCAGACTAAGGCGGGGTGCCAGTCAATGTCATTGGGACAAGCCTCTGGTGGTTACTGAACATTTTTTGCTCCTGTGCACTGCAGTCCCACCCAGCACTCACACCTGCTGCCAGCACTGGCCCTACTCCCACCCACAGCCAGCACCAGAGCCATTGCTTGCACCCGCTGTTGGTGCCTTGCACCAGTCCGGATCACTCAGCACCATCAGCAGGTGTGAATGGCAGATGCCAGCCCCGATTGCCCCTGAGGGTTTCTCCACCTCCCCCTGCTCCCGAGGGGTAATCTGGGCAGCAGCTGCCACTTGCACCCACTTCTGGCACTGGCCCCAATTGCCTCCTGCCATTGGTACATGGGAGCAGTGGCAGCAAGAGGGGGGCTGCTGGAAGATAGGGGACTGGGGGCCATGGCAGGGGCCAGGTGGGGGTGCAGACGATAGGTTGAGACTCGCTCCTGTGCCTACTGCAGCCTCGTGGCCACAGTTCCTTTTATTATAATAAAAGGACCCCTAGTTTTATTATAATGTGTTGTGTTTGAGTTGCAGAAGAGAATATGGATCATGGTGTGTTTTTATGCTTATTAAGAGCTATTCTTCTACATGATTTCATTTTTACTCATATATTAGTGCCTGCTATTTGTCTTAATAAAGCCAATGGAATGCCAAATGTTTAAACATTTCCTATTTAATTTTTTTTTCAAAAGGAAACAAATCATTCAATCAGAGAAAAGAAAGGAAAGCTTTCATTTAGTAGAGAAATTGGGAGAGAAAAGGAGAAAATGGTCAAATTTACTCACTTCTTTTAATCAGCTCTTCCCACTGTAGCATCCTTATGAAGCTATTTGTAGGAACTGAAGATATCATTGCTGGTCATGTTCCTTACTATTTTTTAAATCATAATGTTTCAAAGTCCAATATTTTTTTCTTCAAACCCATTAAGCATAAAACCATATCAAAATATGAATTTTAAAATTAAATTATTTTTATCCATAAATTTTCATTCTATAAACCTGGATTGTACCAGATTATAAAGAAATAGTCAGAAATAAGAAAAACCATTAGTCAATTCTATTTTAAAAATAAAGGAAGATTCAATAGCTTTTTCTCTCAAATTCATTTTTATATGTAACTAAAATATAAGAAAGAATAAGAAAGAAGGAGCATGAAAAGTTATTAATAGTAAAAATGTCCTTGAAAAAAACAAAAACAAAACTGGAATCTTTTTTCTTATTGGCTGGAAGGAAATGACTGTGTGATCCATGAGGTCAAGAGGTATCTCTCTGTCTATCTCTCTATTATCTATCTATCTAGCCAGCTAGCTATCAATCACCTATGACTACATCTCCATCTCTGTCAGTCTTTTCAGTTTCAACACACCATCCACACACACCATCCAACACAGCATCCACATTCTTTCTGATTATTTGTGTATCTCACAAATGATAAGCACAGAAATAAATTTGCATAAGCCTGTAAGGGGAATACTATTTTCCCAATCATGACAGATGGGTAAACTGAGGAGTCATGGAATCTGCATGAGGTCACCCAGACATGAGGTGGCTGCATGAAATGCAAGCCCAGACAGTATGGCTGGGCATGCAGGCTTCAATATTCTTAGTCCCACTAGCTTTGTGCTCAATGCCTGGTGTCAGCTTTATCATGGGAGACTGCAAGTGGCCTTCCCTGGTCTGCAGAACCCCACTTAAGAAGGGTGTTATGATGTGTCAGGTGCAGGAATGAACCTGACAGAAATGTCTCAGAAAGATCACTGTGGGAAAGATGAAGAGTGCAGAGAGAGGGGGTTTTGAAAACCTTAGACAATAAAAAGATTTGGGGATTGAAATGTCTTTGTATGTTTTCCTCCTGGAGAATCCTGGCAATATCAGCACCACTGTTATCCTCATTGACATCCAGGGAATCCCAAGTCCTATTTTGAGGATGACTTGGTATCACCAACAGGATCCTCATGGAAGACAACAGGAAAAACTAATCAGTCTTCAGATTTCTAATAGTATTTTGCTATTTTTAAAGCTCTATTTTTGGTAAATAAAAAACATAAAAAGAAAACAAAGACCTTTAAAGTTTATAAAATTGTTTTATCAATTTAAAGCAACAAATGAAATCTCAAACTATTAGAGTTAGCATTTCTAGTATGGATTTAGTTATGTATGTATCCATTATTAATCTGTATGTGTGTGTGTGTGTGTGTGTATACACACATACATACATACTAGAGGCCTGGTGCACAAAAATTTGTGCACTCAGGGGGGGTCCCTCAGCCTGGCCTGTACCCTCTCGCAATCTGGGACACCTTGGGAGATTTCTACCTGCTGGCGTGCCTGGCCAGCCTGGGTGAGGGGCTGATGGCTGTTTGCAGGCTGCCCACATCCCCTTCAGGGTTCGGGTCCCTACTAGGGTGTCTGGGTAGCCTGGGTGAGGGGCTGAGTGCCGTTTTCAGACTGACCACAGCTCCCAGGTTTCTGGGGTTTATTTATCTTCTATAATTGAAATTTTGTTGCTTTGAGTGGAGGCCTAGACAGGTAAGGAAGCATCCTGTTTGCTTCAACTCTGTGGCTTCTATAATTGAAACTATGTTGCCTTGAGCAGAGGCCCAGCTGGTCTAGACAGGCAGTTTCCTCCAAACAGAAACCTCCTGTTTGCTCTAGCTTCGTGGCTGATGGCCGCCATCTTGGCTGGGTTAATTTGCATGCAATTGCTCTGATTGGCTGGTGGACATGGATTGGCTGGTGGTTGTGGCTTAGGTGTCTCAGTGTGGTGGTTAATTTGCATATTGCTCTTTTATTTTATATATATAGTCATCCACCTGCCTATCTATTTATCTAAATCTATATAGCCATCAATCTATCTACTCACCCATTCATTCAGTTATCTACTTTTCAAATTCTCCTTTAAAATGATGCTAACTTTATTCATTTCTTATTAATTAATTGAGTACAACTTTGGAACTATGTTCATTTTATATGTGCAGGACAACCATGAGTTATCCTTTTTGAAAAATGATGCTTTGTCAGGGAAGAATACAGGGCCTGTGTCCCTGTCCCTTGTTGGCCTCCACTGAGGTATAGGTAGCTCTTCCCCACACCCTCATTGTGCTAAGTCCATGGACCTAGACCTTGTATCATAGCCACTAAGTCTCTGCCAAGCTTCAAGATCTCTCACTTTGGCCACCATTGTCCAACCTTCTCAAACCATGTTAGACAGGTTTCCATGGAATAATGTGATTGCTACAGTCCCAAGGAAACCCATCCATGAGACTGTAGCAATTACATTCGACCAGGCATTCTGAGTATTCATCCTCTGCTTCTCAGCAACCATGTTGGAATCAGGGTTTTCTAAAAGAACATCTGTCCCTTAAGCTATACTTAAGAAATGAAGCATGAGGCTTCCCTGCTTGCTGACCTAGAAACCATTAGGGATTTCTGTCATTACCCTCCCCTACATGGCACCCTAAGGTGTTGACATGGGAACCCTTATCAGACCCCAAGCAATATCTCTGTTCCTTTACATCCTCTGACATCTCTCTTCTGCCTGATGATGGACCATCACAGAGTTTGATCACAACATTTCTTCCTTTTCACATCCACTGCCCCTAACTCAGTGGACTATGGTTAGTATCCTACGCTCTGAATCCTCTGATATTTGTAGCTAAGCTATTTTTAATTTGAAGATAAAAATTCCTCCTCAAGAGAGAATGGCTCTTAGAAATTAAAAGCACTTTGACTTTCAAATGATTGTTCAGTTTTAGTTTCTAAAATATCTAATTAGGAGCTCAAAAATCAAGAGGTGAACATTTGCTAGGTCCCTTGTGTTATCTTTCCAGAGGCAATAAAGCTTAGCTTCATAATGTGAAATTAATAGAGTAGAGGATACAGGATTTTAAATTTAAGTGGAAATAAACATATGTTGGGTATTTTTCAAGATACCATCCCGCAAAAAATGTATTAGGTAGAAAATGCCTAGTCTTCCCCATCTGTTTCCACTCACTGTCTCATTTATTTATATTAAAGGGGAGTAAACACTTCTATGAATGTCATGTCTAAACCTGGGTTCTTTCCCCCTCAAACCAGGTTCTTCTTTCAGTTCCTCCACTCAGATAATGGCAGCTCTATTTTCCTAGGCTAAGAACCTTCACTTGGTCTATTGACCTTCTCCCCTTAATCTTCCCCATATCAAATCAATCAGAAGAAGGTCATGTAGAATCACCTCTTGCCCCTTCTTGTCCCGCTTCACTATCTTAGTTTGATAGTCTATCAAATGGAATCTTCACTTCTGTCCCCTGCAGTCTGCTCTCAAGACAGGTCAGTGACATCTCTAAAACTGTGGGCTCTATCACATCTTCCCATACCCCCGTAGATTTCCATCCCTCTCAAGCTCCTCTTCGATTCTCTTTTTCCTATTCATCCAATCCAGCCACATCCCCTTTTACCATCTACGTGATGCACATGGGAGCACTGTTTTTTCTGCTAAAACTTCCTCCACGTCATCACACAGCTAGTCCTTCCACTCCTTGCAATATGTGCTCAAAGCCTGCCTCATTGGCATGTCACCAATATCAACCTTCTCTCACCGCTGACATTCAGTCTATCCTCCCCGCCATGTTTTTCAATATCACCTCTCACCACTTTCTACCTTGCTGACTTTTTACTTGTTTATTTTTCTTACCATCTTCCTCTCCAAACAGAATGCAAGCTTAATGTATGCAGAGAAAATATATTTGAATTTCCTGAATTTAGGTACATGTTGCTTAATATTTTAGAACAAGTTCCCATATTCACTGAATATTTTTTATGTTACTAATAACTATAATAAAGAAATAAAGGTTAACATAAATGAACAAATAATTCTTTACTGTGGAACTATTAAATCAAAGACAATGCTCATTTATTTTCTACTAGGGGCCCGGTGCACAAAAATTTGTGCACTGAGGCAGTGGGGGGGGGGGGCGGGTGTTTTCTCAGCCCGGCCTGTGCCCTCTCACAGTTTGGGACCCCACCTGCTGGTGTGCCTGGTCAGCCTGGGTGAGGGGCCAATGTCTGTTTGCAGGCTGGTCAAGCTCCCCAGTGGACACCCTCACCCCAGGAGGTGTGGCAAGCCTGGGTGAGGGGCTAAGGGCAGTTTTCAGGCTGGCCACAGCTCCCACTGACCCTCTGGGACATCTGCCTGGGAAGCGATGGGGTGGCGCTGGCCACCCTATAGGCTTCCAAGGAGGTGGCATGGGGTCCCCTGGCTGGTCCTGTCCCCCCACCCCCCAGGCTTCTCCACCTAGGAAGCCCATCAGGTGGCGCTGGCCACCCCATAGGCTTCCCAGGAGGGGGCCTCGGGTCCCGCCAGCTGGTCCCCGCTTCCCCCGGAAGGCTTCTTCGTCCGGGAGGCCGTTCCAGTGGCGCTGGCCACCCGATCCACCTCCCAGCAGGGGGCCACAGGGTCCCGCCGGCTGGTCCCCGCTTCTCCTAGAATGCTTCTCTGCCTGGGAAGGCATCGGCCGGCCCAGGGCACCAGATGCCTTCCCAGGACCCAGGCTCCCAAGATGGCAGGAGCCCGGGGCTGCGGCCTCTGCCATCTTGGCTACGCTAATTTGCATACAGTCACTCTGATTGGCTAGTGGGCGTGGCTCAGGCCGTCCCAAAGAAATGGTTAATTTTAATATTACGCTTTTATTAGTTAAGATAATATGAATATCAATTAAATTTTATCTAGAAAACACACATTTCACTTCCATATTTTAAATGCATATGCCCTTTATTACATGTTACTATGTTTATTAGTGTATGATTTATTCTTAAATTCACATTTTTCTATCAATGAATGCTACAGCGTTCACTGCTTGTGAAACATGTTTTGCTGTATCTGCAGTTTTGTGCATTTACTTCACCACATAACTTTCATATTAAGACATGCACAGAAAAAAATCAACTCTTGAAAAATATCATTTTAAGGTCACATAACCTATCCAGGACAATAATGTTCAGGTTTAACACAATCAGAGGGGACTTATCCCACAGGCTGACAATGCAATTTTAAGGGAACCCTTGTAGAAACATGACAGCAGCTGTGAAATCTTGGAATTTCTCCCCTCTCCTGTATGACACCTTGATAAGGCAATTATAGCATAATTACCTTAACAAGTGGCATTACAGGAAATTATTGTCATTCTCCTGTTAAAATAACACATAATCATCGGCAAGTGAATTCTAGAATTCCCAATCAGCATCTCATTACCTGCTGTTGGCCATGAAATGAGCATAATTGGTGGGCACTAACTGACAAGGTATTTGAAGGGGGAAACGTGAAAGAGGATAGTTTGGAAAATCAATGGAAACACAACCAACTTAACCCCCAATGACCAAATTTGCAGTTATACAGCAATATTTACTGTTATTTGTAAATCTAGCAAACCTGGCATCTCTTTGTTTTCCATAAATATGTTTGCTCTTCTGTCCTGCCATCTGATGTTTTCCAAGACAGTTACTTCTATGATGCAGCCATGGTGACACTATGTTCTCCTATAAGTGGCACCATTCTCAAGTGCATGTCACTTCAATAAAAACATCTCTTTAAACTGTTCCCTTTTGTATGCAAAAATTTGCTTCTAAATGCAGTTTTATGTTCACAATAGTAGACATACTTAAAAATAGATCTTTAAAACTCATCCCATGTCCCTTAAAGCCTAAATTTTTATGAAGATCTTAATGCAACATGATTTACAGAAATGCACAAAAAGACACCACTAGGAGATTTAAACTTTCTTTAATGTCAAAGAATATGAGAACTTACGGAGATGGCCACAGAAAGCAAGAAATGCCCACCATCTCCCAGGAGAAGAGGTAATCTCCCAGGTCCCCAGGCTCCAAGGAGAATCTTCTGTATAAAACAATGATTTGTCTTTGCCAACATCTGAGGGTTTTTCATATATCCCAGGTCACTCTCTGATCTGACTCCCCAGAAGGCCATTGCTATATGCTGGCCAATAATGTAAGGGTTACGTAGGGCTACCAACCCCAGGACGCCACTGAGCGGTGATGCAAGACCAGGTGAAGCGAAGACTTACTTTCCACGATATTTCACAGCAAGTCTATACTCAAAGGCTGTCCGAGGGCCACTTTTCCAAAGAATGTGAACAAAGTAAACATTTGCACTTCTCAATATCTTGTGGTGTGAAAAAGGGTTAAATGACACTTTAATACAGGAGAAAAAAGAAAGACACTTTCAATCCATAGCAAGTAGTTCTTTTCACTGTGTATGTATTTCTTCCAGGTCAGCTTTGATGAAAAAAGAAAAGAAAAACAAGGTATAACATAGTATTTTAAATGAGCCTTTCTTTATTTTTTACAGAAATCTCACAGTGACCCCACTATTTGAAATCGGCAAAGTATTTGAGAGGTTGAGTGGCTATGCATCTCTACCTGTGCCTGGGGGAACACACCTGCCTTTCTCAGGTGCCAGAACACACTCAGGGCTGGGTGATCTACACCTGCATTGAGCCATAATGGGACATCTTGTTCTCCACCTGTCTCTGGAGTCTCTTTCTGGGAGCATGTTGAAGGATTTGTATTCCAAATATCATTTTCAATTTCAGCCTCAGGCAGGTTTTGTTGTAGAGGAACTGCCACCTTTGTTAAAATAAAGCCACCATCTCATGTGAGAAGTGAGTGAGCCATCATTTTCAGGAATTTGGGGTAGTTTTTGTCTTTATTTGTGTGTCTTCACATTTTAAATCCCTCTTAGCTAAGTATATAGAAATACCCTTGATTCTATTTCCTTTGTTTTATATGAAACAAACTCTCCATTCAATTAGAAACAAAACTCATGCAAAACTTACAAGTGGATATTTATGCAAAGCAAAAATTTAAAAAAAGGATTGCTATGAATGCATACATTTGATCCTACATAAATTGGCCATTGGTCCCAGGAGTAACACCAATTTCTGGGCGCATTGTTGGGGTTCCTCCTCTTCTTCACTCCCACCTACACCCCCACATGGAGTCATCTTCCTGCTTCCTGTCAGAAAACGTCTCCTGGATATTGGAGACCTTTCTCTTTGTGGAAGACACAAATGCTCAAATGCACTTTGGCTTACCTTTCTTGTTGAAGTGATGCTCTTTAAGAGTAGCCACATCCAAGAAATAATGAAGTGTAAGCATCAATCCTTTAAATCTATATGTACAGTTGGTAAAAATATTTTTTAAAATTCACTTCCTCTGCATAAAAAGAGAAAAATAGTGGGAGGTGGTGCTTTTACAGTTGAAGAAAAAACTGTCCGCTCTAATACCACCAACCTGACACATTCACATACCAGCATCTCCACTCCCCGATGGTGGGTGCCTGGCCAATATACTCTGTAGGAGGTTACTGGGAATATCCTTTTAGACACAATGTTTTGTTCTCTTGTTTGTTCTTTGTATTTTTTATGGTGGAATATGATTTTATTTTTTAATTTTTGTGGAGTTTTTTGTTGTTTTTATTAAATTCATTGAGATGACATTGGTTAATAGAATCATATAGATTTCAAATATGGCTTTCTATGTTACAAGACCTATATACTGCACTGTGTGCCCACATCCAAAGTTCAAATCATCTTCCATCACCATATATTATGCCCCCTTCACCTGTTATTTCCCACCCCCTTCCCACTGGCAACCACCAATTATTGTTTGTATCCACAAGTTTCAGTTTTATATCCCACATATGAGTGAAAGCATATGGTTCTTAGCTTTGTCTTTCTGAGTTATTTCACTTTACATAATATTTTCAAGGTTCATCTATGTTATTGCAAATGGCAGTATTTCATCTTTTCTCATGGCTGAGTAGTAGTCCATTGTATATATGTTTTGAATGGACCCTTATAGTTACCAACGATGTCCTGCCTGTTCATTAATTATCAGCATCTTTTACAGAAGGGAAACCCAAGGAATTATCCTCTGAAGGTCTTGAGGACTAGTGATTAACGGTTAATCACTAACCAATGGAGTAGATTTTAAAAATCGTAAAATTTCATTTTGGAAACAGTCTTCTTGGTAATTTTATTAAATAAGTTATTATTTGAAATAAAATAGGACATTGTAAATGTAGACAAGACTGAGAGAGCAAAAATGTAATCATAGTGGACCCCATAGATCTCTAACTAAGATCTGCAGGCACACATTTCCTCTTACCCAATACCCTGCCCCTAGATAGTTCCTGCTGCTGACAACCAATCATTGGGACCATGTATGACTCCCTGCTGCCTCCAGAATTGACAAGTCTGAGGGACACACCTCCCAGAGGCTGTCTGGAAGTAGAGGTCATGCACCTGAAGATGCAGAAAGTTTCACACCCTAAGAGAGGACACCTGGATAGGTGAGGAACAGGGGAAACTCAAGGATAAGTTTTTCTCTCATTTTCCCCAGATGGATTGTATCAAAGATACCATAGTTCATAAGACCAATATGAAGTTATCCCATGAGAAAGAATGATCAGCAGTTCTTGTGATGAAGGGATGGCCAGCCCAAACATGTGTCCCTGTGTATTTTTATCTTCCAATTGCTTGTTTGACCTCCCTTCCCCTACACTCCTGCTGCCCTGGTTTGCACTCATATATACAGTATCAGACATAAGTTTTTCCTTAATGTCTATTTCCTGGGGCACCCAGTATAACAAAGTAATGTTTTTAAAGTTTTATTCTTCAAAGAAAAACAACTGGTCTTTTGAAAAATTGGATGAAAATATTCTTAACTTACTTATTTGCTAAATGGCAAGTGTACTTCAGAGATTCTGATGTGGTTTCCATAATATGTGCACTTTGGAAAGACATATGAGTCATTGAAGCACTTTATTAGTCCCATGATAAACTCATATTTACCATATAATTATTTACACCTTTGCTAATAATATGGAAACTAATAGAAATCTTTGTGTAGGCAGAGTAATTGCATTGGGTCACCTTGAAAATTATATTATTAGCTGGCCTCCAGCAGGTGTTCATTTCATCTGATTTATATCATTTTTACTTATATCTGTTCCATTTCATCAAATCATAGTAATTATGTGACATAGCAGAGTACATTCTGCCGAATATCATAAAATGATAATCACAGGCCTGATGAACACATGAATAAGGAATAGTCCTCTGTTTTCATGATACAATAAATAAATATCTGGGAATTATTCTCTATAAGTAATAGAGCAAAGATATTGGGAAATGTTAAATACATAATACATATAACTCAAAAATAGATTTTATAATATTGCTAACTTGAAAAATAAATTCTTCTATTTATCAATATAGGATCATTAGATTTAACCACTTATCTAACATGTATGAAAGAATTATTTTTCTTAGACTTGATTTAAAATTACCAACTACGATTTTGCATGCTCTTTTTTATCTTCATCACTTAATGAGAAATGTAATGTACTTCTGGGAGCCAACAATTGGGAAATAGTCTCAGAAAAATAAAACTTGTTACAGATGAGACACGTTGAATTACATTTGGATTTTCTTTTTTGCACTATATTTTCAGCAACATACTGTGATGATGGTACAGATTTTCTTTTTAAACATAATCAGTTTTTTACTTGAATTTTGTGGTTTTTAGATGGTTGTTTTTACATGCATCAAGTTCTGGCAGTAAAGGAAGATAGGAAAACAAGACCACCCTATAGAACATCACGCACATTTTTTAACGTTATTTTCATTGAGAAAATTATCAATTCCATGACAGATGGATTGGATTAGATTATCCAATGAAAAACAGATTGTGCATCATTGATATTTTCAGGCAACACATAGATTTGTTTCTATAATTAACAGTTCACTTATAAGATAAATAGTGAACAATTTTCTCCTTTAGGCTGCCTAACCTCTCCAAATTATTGCATGAGGCTTTGACTACTTTACAAGACAGGAAGCCTAAAATTATTAAAAATATATCATCTTCTAAATACACCTCATGTTCATGTTGATATTTTTAAGTCAGATCACTCCCTGAACTCCAATTGACCTTAGAAGTCCTAAAGAACCTTCATCTACTTGATTGTACTGTTGGATGATAAGTATAAATGATCCCACCAAAATCTGTGTCTTCAGCTTGGCAGAATGAAGGAAAGACTTGAGTAAGAAAAAAGCCTTATATTTTTACAAATTCTCAAAAAGTATTTTTATACATTTACATTGGTGACTTAAATAATGTTTCCTTCATTTAATTTTTTTATTTTAAAAATGTTTACTTTGCGGGCACTACTCCACCTTGAATTACAGCCATGACCATCCTACATTCTCTTTTAAATACTTTGTTCTTCTTTTCTTGTAGAAGAATATAGTCCATGTTTCAGATGGTCATTTTTCAACTGACATACAGTGGTATATATATATATATATATATATATATATATATATATATATATATATATATATATATATATATATTTATTTATATATTAGGGGCCCGGTGCACAAAAATTTGTGCACTCGGGGGGTAGGGGTCCTTCAGCCCGACCTATGCCCTCTTACAGTCTGGGACACCTCGGGGGGGATGTCCACCTGCTGGCATACCTGGCCAGCCTGGGTGAGGGGCTGAGAGCCATTTTCAGGCTGCCCAAAGCCCCTTCAGGGTTCGTGCACTGGAGGGTGGGAGGACTGGTGAGTGCAGGCCTGGACATTTTCCACCGGAGGGCCCACGATTGCACATGCCTGGTAGGCCCCCACCGCTGAGGGGACACTGGCGCAGAGCTGGGTGGCGAGCCAGGGGCGGACGCTGGTGCAGGATCCCTCGGTGGGGCCCTGCTGCTGAGCAAACACACCCAGGGTGGAGCTGGGCAGTGAACTGGCTTCAGATTCTCCGCACTGTGCAGCAGATGCTCCCGCACGCCCTGTGGAGGCCCCTGGGGGGCGGATGAAGGTAGCGGACCCTGGACAGGTGTTCCTGGACACCCTGCGGAGGCCCCCAGGGCAGAGCTAGGCAGTGGACCCAGGACAGGCATTCCTGGATGTCCCGCAGAGGCCCCCCGGGGGCAAAACCAGGCAGCAGACCCAGGACGGCTGCTCCTGCACACCCTGCAGAGGCCCTGTGCTCCTGCATGTCCCAGGGAGGCCCCCAGGGGGTGGAGCCAGGCAGTGGACCCGGGACAGCTGCTCCTGGATGCCCTGAGGAGGCCCCAGGCCAGACCCCCCATCCCACTGAGCTGACACACCTGGCACAGCTATGCCAGCTGTGGAGGCTCCCAGTGCAGAGCTGCTCTGCTAGCCTCCATCTTGGCTGGGTTAATTTGCATACAGCCGCTCTGATTGGCTGGTGGGCGTGGCCGTGAGCATAGGCTCAGCCAGCCTAGGCAGGCAGTTGCAACAGAAGCCTTTGGTTTGCTCTAGCTCCATGGCTGTTGGCCTCCATCTTGGCCGGGTTAATTTGCATACAGCCGCTCTGATTGGCTGG